>PRKT01000754.1:95888-129490 GCA_003671525.1 Saccostrea glomerata
CCCCCCCCCCCCCCCCTTTTAGCATTTGTCTAAGTTTAAAAATTATTCGCTAGATACTGTATGTTTACTAAATGCAGATTTAAAAGTTGCGAGTTATAATTTTATATAAAGAATTTGGCTCCTATGTGCTATTCAGATAGAGACCGTGCGGTGCTAATGTCTTGCAATTTTTAAATATATATATGCATATTGGAGAAATGCACTGAAAATACTCAAATCAAATTGATAAATCGCCAGCATTGCCAGCAGGTCCTCCCCCGAGAAAAAGAGACAGTGGTATTATTCAACCGTGAGTAAACCAATTCGTAAATTTGCTGCATTCTTCAAATTTGTAATACTCACATTGTACACCTTTCTTTTGTTTTGGTCGCAAAGCAAATGATATTGTGATGTCATTAGGTCATCGTCAAAGACCTCTGAGACGTCACACTACTATGACGTCATGATAAATATTATAATTGCCTATATACGGCCTACATAAATCAAGATAAAAACATAATTTTAAGGGGATTTATTTTTTTAAGAGTATCTCATTATTAAGTATTTTATAACCTCAATTCGCCAGTATTTGTTCAAGTGTAAAATGCAACTTTTACATAATAAATTCATAGGCGCTCCCCATGTAATTCTGTAAATGACGTATGATAAGTATATATATATAGGTCTACCCCTTTATACTATAAAATTTTATAGTATAGAGGGGTAGACCTATATATACTCATCCAACGTCATTTACAGAATTACATGGGGAGCGCCTATGAATAAATTAGTAGAAATCGATTTTGCATATAAACACTTAGGGCCTACCTTCTTGTCTTGTTGCAAAGCAAATGTATTATGACGTCATGTCATTGTGTCATCGTCAAAAACTTTTGGAGCGCCACAATGTCATGACGTAGCAATGGTTTAATTGTTGGTGGTGCTGAAGTTTTTTTTATTCATTTCCTACAGAAGAGAATATTTCTAAAATTTGTTACTGTGATGTACATAAAATAAATATCAAAGACTTGTGAAAAGTTTGGAAGGCGTTGTTGTTGATTAACATTTTCTTCTAAAAGATAACCTGTGAACTTTTTATAACGACCTACATGTATTTTCAAACTGATTTTCAGTAAGTAAACTTAAATTTTATTTGTAGATGACTAATGAGGAAAAAAAATAATAACGAGTTCCATCTTTATTCCATGCAGCTGTTGTTTATAAGGTAAAAAAGCCTTGTCTTTAATTTATCGTTAGTAATGGTTGGGTAAAATGTTGACAATTTGCTTTTCATTTTGCAAAATTTTGGGTTTTCAAAATTTGAAGATTAGCTTGTATTATTTAGTTATTTATTTAGTGTATACTCTTTTAATTCACGGTGATAGGCCGTTGCTTTTTTTTAAATTGGATAAAGTATTAGAATACTGCATGGTAGGCCTAAGTACAGGCAAGAAAATAAATCTACTTTCAGAGTTGCCAAAACTACTGATTAATTTGTTGATCCTGGGTCTACCTCTTTCTGTTTCATTTTAAATTTCATACAAAATAACACAGGAAAATATTTTTCTCATAGAAAGGTAAGGGATTGCTCCCCCTCGAATGACAAGTCTATTTCTTTTAATGCGTGTACATCGCCCGTGTACACTGATACATTTATTATTCTTTGTATCTGACACCCTGTGGTCTTTCCTTCACACGTGTAATCTTTCAGACGCGTCGGGACGATTAACTCAGTTCTTACGGCTTGAAAACAAGTGCGCCGTATGGAAATAATCTCATCTTTTCCTTCATCTCACTGACAGTTTACTGAATTTAAAATCAAAGTAAATTTTTAAATGTTTATATTTGAGAAGGATTTTCTAAAGAATCAATCTAAAATGAATTTTTAGGTATAAATCATGAGACGCGGAAGGATTTATTCAAACGAGGTCAAAGGGGGCAGGGTTGTCTAAAGTTTGATTATACAGCGCGGGCTATTGGACAGAATCTGTAATATACCCTGGATTATATCACATCATTTCACATTTTTAAAAGGTAAGTTAAAAATCTGGGCGTGAATTTGTATTTTTACCTACGATTGATAAAACATTCTTTTTGGGAAAATGCGATTTTCATATATCGATTTTTGAACCCTTGTTCGAAGTAGCATCACACCGGCATTGTTTGTTTCGTTTTTTAAACCAGGAACGCAGGATGTTTAAAATTTTCAGGAAGCATCCTCCAAAAGATAGTGAGGAGAGAAGCCAATTGAAGAAGGAGTTATTCGGATACCGGCGGGTGAGTTTATTTATCTATGTGGGCAGCCATGTTGCACATTTTCCTTTGAATGGCTGAAGGATGAGTCATAATCACTCGACCGTAAAAATAATAGTGTGCAGCATCCTCGGATTTATCTTTGCATTTAGTTAAATGTTAATTGTTCTTAATGAAACAATAAAATTAAATTGATGCTGAGAGTACAAAGGATTTATTGACTATAGTCTATAGACCCTAAATGTTGAATGTGAATAACGCACCTGTTGCATGATTAAAATTATATCACAAAAATAGATTGTCAGGAATCTATAGTACATGGTATAAATATTGGCAGTTAGATCTATTCTATAGATTCTTTTTTAATAAGTTTTATCTGTTTTATTTTAATTATATTTTCCAAAAACCCGTGTGATATGAAAATGCATCTATTTATCAAATTCAATATGTTGCGTATATCTTCATCATCTTGGAATGTGGTTTTATTTTCTATCCATAAAATTTTGTTGAAATTGTCTCATTAAAAATGCATTCTTGTACACCCCCATATAGGCTTACTTTGAACATTATCAACATAACAAGATTTATATAAACATTCCTTCCTAAATAGGAGTGTCATCTGTTCTCTATGGCATTATTAATAATTCATCCGTGAAACAAGGACACTTGTTTATAAAAACCCCTCCTATAGAATAGATTCGGATAAACATATTCAAGAATGTATCCATTGATAAAACACGGAAATATCTGGAATTCTGTATCAATTAATAGTGCTTGAACTTGAAGCTGATTCAACTAGTCCTTGACATTCTTGTCAATGAATCTTCAATCTTGTGTACTAAACCCTATATCAGTTTTGTTAATAGATTGTACCAAAAAGCAATCCAGTAGATTCAACAGATCCTTATGAAAATATCATAATTTGTGCAATGATTCTAATGTAAATAGAATAGGAAGCAGAGAAAAATAACCATGATAACAGTGGCAATAGAATACAGAATATGACATTTGACTTAGCCCCTGAGATGATTTTTATGCCCACATCATGGAAGATTCTGGGACTCTGTTGGTTTATCTGAAGAAACCACAGCCCAAGCCAAAGGTTTTGAATCATTGGGACCAAGGCCTTCACATTTCACAAATAATTCTAGTGACCAGATCTATCTTTCTGCCCAAATTTTTGATCTGTGACCTTGACATTGGAGTTCATCCTACTTTGAAGAACTTAACCTTTGTCAAGACTTTTGAACAGTTTAAATTTGGTATTATAACTTTCGTATTTCAAATTTGTATAATTTCTTGTGACAAGATCTCTGTTGGTTTACTACTAAATATTTTTGTCTTATGACCTTCTTTGACTTACAATTCAAAAACTACCGGGTAACCATTACTGATGAGCTAGCTACCATATTAAGTTGACATTAGTGTATCAAAACAAAATATCTTTTCTGTCTTTGACATGGTTCAGTTTGGAAAATCCCATCTAACCACAGCATCACATAAACGCATAGTGCAATTCCAACGACAGTGCAAACAGGTGTTGCATTAAGCATTTGACTTGCTCGTAATCATGTAGATCTTACAAATGTTACTTATAGATTTTCTCCATGTATTATACATCATAACTAGAAAATGGCTTGCAAATATGTTGGTTCTCAGATTTGTATAATGATATAGCCTGGGCATTCAGAACTATGCATAGTGATGGAGTAATGTGAAGAGATATATAGATCTAATGTAGAATAACAGAGTTGTGTAAGAGTAATTTAGGGTAAATGAAATAATTTTTTTAAAATCTGTTGTTGTTTTGTTTCAGTGTCTTGATCATGGATTTCCAAGTAAACCATCATGTATGGCCTATGACCCAAAGCTGAAACTGCTGGCCATTGGAACTAAAACTGGAAGAATCAAAATGTATCCTTTCCAAATTATCCAAAATGTTTCTCATGGGTGTGGTATGTCTGTAGTGAAAGCAAACATGTGAATGTTACATCATGAATTGTTCATTTTTTTTTAACATTGCTAAACAAAAAATATTTTGAAAGTTTGTTTAAAACTTAAAATATACATTTCCAAAGGTTTTGCTAGATACATGATGTTATAATTTTCCATTGCATAAAATAAATATAAGAAATTACAGAGGGGTATTTTAAGGGATTGTGTAAAATTGGCAGTTAGAAACTGGTAGTGATGTATTTCATATTTACATCATAAGCTGTTGTGTACAGTTAGTTTATAAATCACTGAACAATTTCTGGTGGACACAACAGATGTTGTTTCAGAGGATTGGATTACTGTGTATGCAGTAATATGGGGTATTGTTCACAATGGGAGATTACTCTTCCAATCACACCTAGGAGTAAGTTATCCCCCCTGACCTCTTTACTCAGACCTGTTGCATTGATGTAATCCTCTCAATTACTGATCATTATTGAATGTGATCTAATTATCAGGACTAGGTAGATTTAAATCTCTGAGCTCTGTTACCTCTCCATAAGTCATTGATCTCAATCTTTTTGTCCACCAATTTATTGACAGATTTCGGTCTGTTTGTGAAAAAGAAATAGATGTTTGTTTTCTGTTGTCAGAGTTAGATAATAAAGATCAGAACCGAGGCAGAAAAAATAGGTCATCCATTAAAGACCTGCCTGGCCTATGAATCTTTTTAAAAAGTAGAGTATTCTCAAGTTATGAATTCAAATATGTGACATATTTTTTTAACAAGAATTTAAAGTATTTCGCACACAGAGCTAACCATTTAACAATGGTTGGAGAACATTAAGTTCAATTTGTTGAAACTAAATTTTGGACACCCAATACTTTGCTTTGGAATAAACATGATAAATGATAATTGATTATGGCTGTTTTCAAAATTCCTAAAGCTGATTTTGTGCATACTGTCAATGTACAGTACATTACATAAAAATTAAAAGTTCTCCTTGTCAAATATAAAATACAAATAGAAAGACAGGTGTTAAAATGGCCATATCATGCAAATAAACTGGTTTGTGAGGAGAGAATTTATTAAAAGATTAACTCTATTGACCTAAACTTGACTCATCCCCCCTCCCCAGTGTGGACAGCAGAGGTTAGTCACAGGTAGACATAGGGAAGTACAGGTGAATCAGAAATCAATGATTCCCCTCAGAAACAGTCACACACCTACAGCCACTCTGTGTATTGATTCTCCAAGACCTGACAAGTGATTAATCTGTTACTACTTCTGCTAACTAAAAGGTTGCAAAGCAGGCTAAATTAAAACTGCAGAATTCTCAAGGGGATTCTGATTTGTTTGTCACAGTTCTCCTTTTGTACACAAAAGATGACAAGAGTCTTGTATAATATTATTAAGCACACATCAGTATATTTTAGAGTTCTTTTTTTATGGCATGGGTATTTGTTGCATTTTTTTCATTGGTAATAAAATTATGTGAGTCCTTTCCTTAACCCTGGCCCAGAGTTGGCGCCCCTGGTGTGGAGTGGTCAGTAGAACTAAGATCAGATGTATCCGTCAATCAACTGTTCTTCCTACCAGAGCAGGTCGGGCATTTATTTTGAACTAAAAGTGTGCAATTCCAGACACTGTAGTAAAAAAAATTTCAGTATCATACATTTTTCTTTGAAAATAAATTTAATTGTTCTATTATAATCCACTAGCATTTAGAACAAAATTTGCTGATTGCATACATGTATATATACACATGAAACATTTCATGGGTTCATATGATTTATTTCATTGTAGGGCCGTTTGTTGTCTTTATGCAGTGACAACACTGTGTACCTCTGGGAGATTAACCATACAGGGGGGAAATCCTTGTTGGAACAGAAGAAAGAGTACACCTTCAGTGTGGATGAAAGGTAAATTGTCTACAGTTAGCACCTACTGCAAGTCAGAAAGATGGAGTCTGGAGAGAAGTGCTTATCAGTTTTTGGTCAAAACTATCATGCTCCAAAAAAGTTCTGTCTGTGCTCCAGTAGACTAGGATATGTAGCAAAAATATTATTTCATGAATGTTACACATTCAGTCAACATTTTCAGTGAATAAACATTAATAATTTCATATCGCAAGGAAAGGGAAATTGTTTTATAACAATCAGCCTTTCTTTCTTTTCCTTTACTGTCATGCATCAAAAAGATTTGCATATGAGAAGGCAAAATATGCTCAGGTTTATAAATGATTTTATATTAAGGAAAAGATTCTCTGAAAATCTCACCAAGTGTGACAGCTGATATCGACTATTGAAGCCCCAGAGCAAATTGATACATAGAAATATTTTGGACACTTAGTATAATTTTTTTAGAACAATATTAATGAAGGGTAAATTCATTGACATTTGGCAACATGTGTTTTGAAAAAGGTGCTGATTAGAGAAATGCAAACCACATCTGCAGTGGAACAAAAGATAAAAGTTAACAATCGGTGTTAAATTTTAAGGTCTGAAGCCTATTTCATTGTTCAGGTTCATTGCAAACAAGTCAGTTCTTAGCTTTGATCTGAGATTGTTTCAAAAACAGAAGCAAGACCTATATTCAAATTTTCATTCTGTAGAGAGAAAAAAAATTGTAACAGCTGCAAAATCTACACTAGACTGGAATCACATAAATATTTAGCACTTATAGAGGTGTTTACATTTCCAGCATAATGCACTATATGAAAACTGATGAGGCAAGCATAGCTCCTCGTCTGTATACCATTCTGTGTAAGTGTGTTATCATTGACAGGATCCCTGTGGAATGTCAGAGTCGTTGACCCAGTTTAACCCACACCCACTTTTATTATTGGAGCTTAACTCAGCTGACACTGATGTGCACCCAGCCATAATGATTGTCAAATTACAAAAATACAAAACTTTTATAGTGTCTGATAAACCCATTCTTATTTGGATAAGGTATCTATACACGATCATTGACAATTCAAATATATGCATACTTATCTAGTCATTCATTTTATTTCAAAGGTTTCACTGAAATAAGTTGAATATTTCATGTATTTTGGGTTATTTTTCTGATAAATGGGAATAAGAGTGGTAGTGATAATGTTACAGTCTGTAGCTTATTAAGGCTGGAAAATGAAATGGTCTGATTTTAATCTAGGCATGAGGTAGCTTTGACTAAATATTGCAGAGGGTGATGTCATTGCAAAAAATAAAAAAAAAACAACAAAAAAACATTGAACTTGATAAACGAATTCAAGTAAAATCATTTCTGTCTGCTTGTCCTAATCTTGACAACCTTGGGTAGCTTGGAAACACCTCTGCACAATTCACTGTGCACCTGTGTGAATAAGAGGGGATTTTACTCATTATATCTAATGGTTTTATCTTAGTCATAGAAATAGATATCTGTATTTGGTGCAGTACGAGGTTGGAACTAAATGGAGTATTGATTATTGAGAGGGAAGGCCCCGTTTGACTCGGCTGTGACCTGCTGAATGGATTGGTCTAGACATTACATCTTTTATTCCACATGCAGATCTGAACAGATTTTGTGCAAGTCATTCAGTATTTATGGTCTTGTATTGTTTGCGTTTTCAATTAACACAGTCCATAAAAATTGATACCCTAAACAATAAAGATCTTGTAATGAAGAAAAACTGTAACTGACCATAAAGATAAAATACAGTCATATTGGGCGAGGAATGAGAGAGAGAAAGGTCTGGTGTTAGGTTGCTGTGGTTTGAAGGCCAGACTTCCTGTGCGTAATTATTCTCCATTATCCACACAATGCTGGCCTTACATTGCCTTTAATTATGTGGTACTCCAAGGTAATCATTTAAAGGATAATTGGAACACATTGTTGTGAAAAAGTGTGACAGTACCATCTGGCAGATGATTGTAGATATTTTTTTTTTCAAACAAGCATTGTTGTCCATAAATTTATTTTGAACTGAATTTACAGCACGTTTTTCTATGAACAAGTGCATAAATATATTTTAATAGTATTTAAATGTATGAATTCCTTTTCAAAAGTGGAATGTTAAATGGACTTGATGATATTCCTCGACTTACAATTTTCTATTGTATTAGCCAATTTTGACATGTTTGAAGCAAAAAGAAATAGAATACAAATGATAAATACGACCATTTTCTTTTTTCTTTTATTCTTTTTTCTTCTTTTTTTTGAATATTGTCAGCTTTTCTCAGGACAGCCTGACCTACCAAATAATTCTAGAACGTCTTTTTATCTATTTGAGTGTGATATTGATCTAAATTATTGACATTGATAAATATTTTAAACAAATATTTGTTAAAGGCAATAGACAGAATCTTATTTTTTAAAATACACTGTTTGAGCATGCCTTAGGAAATGTGTTTTTAAAAGAAAATGGAGGAGAGATTCAGAGATTGTTTTCAATACAGAT
Organism: Saccostrea glomerata; assembly: GCA_003671525.1. Taxonomy (NCBI): domain Eukaryota; kingdom Metazoa; phylum Mollusca; class Bivalvia; order Ostreida; family Ostreidae; genus Saccostrea; species Saccostrea glomerata. The sequence goes on from PRKT01000754.1 coordinate 104,483, forward strand.
TTATTAACTGTTGAATAACTAGGTATTTTATTCTCTTAGCAAAGCTTTTATTTTTAAGAGGGTTCGTATTTGATTTTATACATGTTATATGATTAATATCCCTCATTTTCATATGCATGTAGACCAAAGTTCAACAATGCATAGGTTTAGGATGCAATTTATCTCTTGCCTCTTAATCATGTCTATCAAAAAGACACTTTACATGTACTGTTGAAAAGTCACACATACTTACGCATAAAATGAAAATTTATTTGTTTGCACTGGAATGTCATCTTATCTGTACAAAAAAAAAAACAACCAAAAAAAATTGTCAATAAAATATGAAATCTTCCAGTGCAATTATTTTGGTACTTTTTAACCAGTCATATAGTCAATAGCCAGTGTAAGTTGTTTTGGTCCTTTTTTCAGTCAGATAGCCAGTATAATGTTATTTTACTTCACATTTATATGATAAACCAGTACAAGTTTTAATGGTCTTTTTTTTTTAACAGTCGTATGAAGGGAATCTCTGTGTGCTGCCTGACTAACAACTGTGAACAGCTTCTGATTGGGACAGAGATAGGAAACATCTACATACTAGACCTCAACACCTTCAAACTCCTCGATCAAATCATCTACCAAGATGTGGTCATGCAAAAGTAGGTGTCCTCTGTAAATTTATTTATTGCATTGTTAAAAATAGTCTTTAAATATTGCATTCATGTTGATGGAATTGAAAAAGAAGTTTGCTTTAAGGAAATAATATTAGCAAGAGTTTGCAGATTTTACAAATTTTTCACATTTAGTGTACCCGATGACTTCAAAGTAAATCCTGGTGCAATTGAGGCTCTGGCTGTACATCCAACTGAAAAAGAAAAGGTAATGCAGGCAATTTAACAGCATTTGGGCCCTGACCTTGATTCTCCTACACAGGTCAGGGGTCAACAATCAATCCCTTTGGAATCTGTACTGAAGCAGACAGAAAAACATTATCAAGACATTTGATTTAATAGAACTTGAAACTGAAGAAATCTTTTTGTCTATTTTCAGTTTTTGATTGGCTACAACAGAGGTTTAATTGTGTTGTGGGACAATGAGGCAAGCAATGCAGATCAAACATACAATTCTACACAGGTACGTATTAATTACAGGGCTGGAAAATTAACCACTTCACACTGTTCACCACAGAAAATATATACCTCTTTAGTGAGTACTATCCCATATATAAAGTGTTGTCCCATATATAAAGTGTTGATGAAGAATTTTTGCCAGAAGGATTTTTTGAGTAATTAACCACATCACACGAGCTTTTAAGAAAATTAAAAGATTTAAGTTTTGAGGCAGTTCGTATAATTGATGCATTTATTTCTTGCAGCAATTAGAGTCCTTATCCTGGCACAGAAATGGGAAGGAGTTTATGAGTGCCCACAATGATGGCAGCTATATTGTGTGGAGCACCTCTGATGCTACCACTCCTAAAGAGTCAGCAATTACACCCTATGGTAATGTCTAGGGTTTTTCCTCCTTTGCTATTGTATTCAAGAGATAGAAGGGAAAAATGACCACACTGTTTCATATAATTTCATTTCTTAATATATTTATTTCACTTTCTCCAGGTCCATTCCCATGCAAAGCTATTAGCAAAGTTGACTGGAAAACAGCAAAATTGTAAGTAAACTAATACTTAAAGAGGTAGACACATTTTGAATTTGTAGCATATATTTCCTAAATGAAAATTAATAAAGATTATTAAAATTATGTTCTCTGAGATATACTGAAAGGCAGAAATACTGTAAATGTCTGAAGAAATGATAATCTTGTATATCGTTTCCAGGGATCCTTTCATTATCTTTGCCGGGGGAATGCCGAGGGCGAGTTATGGAGACAGACATACAGTCAGTGTTATGCAGGGCTCCAATAACATCCACACTGTTCTAGACTTCACCTCTAAAGTGGTGGACTTCATTACCATCTCAAAAGCAGACGAAACAGAGGATTCCATGGGTATGTGATGGTTTAAGGTTGGATAGGATATTCTAACTTAGTTTTCCTCAGGATTTTTCCAGATATCCTAAAAGTTACAATTTCTTTTGAAGAAAAAATAAATCTTGACAAATATAAGATAAATACCCAGAAATTTAAGTATATACGTAGTATGCAGTATTCCAGTGTATTACCAGTTTACAAAAGAGAGTTCCAGAGCAGTCACTAATTGTTTCCTTATATTTCTCCAGAGACAGACGAGCCCCACACCTTGGTGGTGCTGGCAGAGGAGGAGTTGGTTCTGATTGACCTGGAGACCCAGGGCTGGCCCACCTTCTCCCTCCCCTACCTCCACAGCCTCCACTGCTCCCCCATCACCTGCTCCCAGCACGTCAGTAACATCCCTGACGGCCTGTGGCAGAAGATCATTGACGCAGGCCAGGCACAGAACAAAAATGTCTCCTCACGGGTAAGGAAATTCACAGGACAGATACTGTAAACCAACTTTTATTCGCGTGCGAGAAATTTTCGCGAAGTTCGCGAGAGCCTCGTTATCGCGAATATTTCTCGCCGCAAACCGGTCCTTAAAGTATATTGTTCAATTAAAAACAGATGCAAAAAGGCCTGATCGCGAAAATTAATCGTCGCGAACTAGTTTATCCCTGGTAAATCGCGAAATAAAGTCGTTGCGAATAAAAGTTGGTTTACAGTATAAACTATAGTTAACCTATATGCATGCTGCAGTTTCTTAGAAAATAATCAAATGTAATATTAAATCAAAAAATATGTTTTTCCTGTGCAGGCTTTTACCAAATTTAGAATGGTTTTATATTAAAGTTTTTTTCTCACTTAAAGAATATTTGGTTGATTCCATTGTGTATTTCAGGGAGAGTAAATATTTTATTTCTGTTTTCTCCACACTAGGAATGGCCCATTAATGGTGGAAATATTGTGGGAGCTGAATCTTTGAGCAAGGACATATTGCTCACTGGGTATGTTTGAGATATTCTTTGTGTTTTCTTTGTATATTTTTTGTATCTTTCTGAAATGGTTGACCTTAGTGGCTGTGGTTTTTGATTTTTTATCTCCGAATCTCTTCTTTCTAGGCATGAAGATGGCACAGTTCGTTTCTGGGATGCCTCTGGCACTTCAATGTCACTTCTTTATAAACTGTCTACTGCTAGTCTCTTTAATGTTGACATACATGGCGAGCACAACAGCGGCGAAGTGGAAGAAGAATGGCCACCATTCAGAAAGGTAATACACTGAGGTCTCGTTATGTTGTTGTTCAGGTTGTCACCTTAAAAATATAGTAATACCAATAAACATTTCTAAAAATTCGATAAAAACATTTAAAAAATTGTTTTGAAAACTTTTATTACCATGTATGGGGATGAATTTTTGCCATTCTATTTTCATTTCCTATTTACCTTAAATATTTTGATTTAAACACTTCAACGCTCTACTTTATTGACATCTTTATAAGGCTTGGCATATTTTTTCATGCTGTGGAACTACTTTTGCTTTATTTCGTATGCAGCATGCATGATTTGTAGTTAACTTTGTTTTTGTGCATTCATTCTTGCCTTTATTTTTTAAATTTCATTCAATATTAAGCATCTGTAAAAAGAAATTCATGGAAAAACAGTTTTGTATTCACCATACATACATGTAGTTCCATAAGATGTGATTACCATGGTATACACAATCTATATCCATATATGTAGTAGTTCAATTAGCAATTATTGATTCATGTACCTGTGAACACTTGTGAATTAGCCCAAGCCATTATCCAAGTTGCATAAACTTGAGGGAGGTTAAATTTTGTTGAAATAATTTTTGATACCCATCTTTTTATTTACACAGTATAACATCAAACGTAATTATACAATGGGTTTAACACGCTTCAACACAACTTAAAGCAACATGTTTTACAAATTAATTCTATTTTGTAACCAACCAATAAAAAAATAAAGTAAATTTACTGAAATAAATTAAACTAGAAGCTATAGAACACTTTGATAGTTTATCAATGGCTTTGACAAATTGGCTTGACTTCTATGTACCCCGCTTGACTTGTCAAAGTATGATCAGTCAAGCATCATTAATCACTTAACACACATGGACACCCTTTTAGACAACAGGTGTTTCAGTGTTTGTTTAGCGGTTCCTTAAGTGTCAATTGAATATTCCATTAATATTTGATAAAAGTTGATGGAATTTTTAAGGTAAAAATTTTTACGTCAAAATACCAAGTCCCACCATTTTTGGAAAATATCTTGATAAACGGTCGTATTTGGTGTAGATTAGTTTTAAAATGGTTTTGTACTGTGATTTACAACATAATTAGTATGATAGGTGTTCTATCTTATAAATCTATCACTGTAAAAACGAGTCCCCACCATATTGCCAAATCAATCAAAATGAAGGAATGCTGCATGAAACAAGATCTAAACTTTCATTTTTGATGCACCTCTGTTTTACATATCTATTTCTTTTAATATGCTGCCTCATCTTTTCTAGTTGTTAACTATAGATCAACCGTAAAGGTTGCCTATTCTAGCAGGATTTGTACATATGTTATGTACTATCTTTTGATATTAAATTGAACAGCTACTGTTATTTGAAAAATGGTTCATAATAATTGTTATATGTTTGTATCAAAGAATACAAGTGTTTGGGTCATATTTCATAAATCCAGATTTACTTGTATTTCAAAGTTTTATCTTGACATTGTAGGTTGGAAGCTATGACCCATTCAGTGATGATCCCCGCCTTGGCATTCAGAAGATAGCATTATGTCCCCTAAGTGAGACTCTGGTGGTGGCTGGCACCGCCGGTCAGGTGGTGGTCCTGCGGGCTGAACGTGAGGACAGGGAGCTGGAGGTTAGCTCCACCACCGTCAATGTTGTCAGCGACCATGACGGATTTGTCTGGAAGGGACATGAAGCCCTGGGGAAAAGAGAGGGTGAGGTCACCTTCCCTCCAGGCTTCCAGCCTATAGCGGTGATGCAGATCAGCCCCCCAGCTGCCTGTACAGCCCTTGCCTTCCACTCGGAATGGCAGCTGTAAGTGACGTGAAATTATTATTACTTTGTGTTATTTATACTTTGTCTTTAGTTGGCTTACTATGGAATGTATATTCATATCTAATCATTAGTAAAATATATAATTGACAGGGTAGCAGCAGGAACTGCCCATGGATTTGGTCTGTTTGATTATGCTCAGAAGAAAGAAGTGACGTCTAGATGTACCCTTAATCCAGAGGGTGAGTCAATAGAAAAAAGTGTATATACAAGAAAAAAATCTGAATATAATCTGTAGCAGACTTTTAACGGAAAGCTCTATTGTAGACTTAACAGGAACATCAGACACTCCCATTTCTAGAAGAAAAAGTTTCAAGAAATCACTGCGGGAGTCATTTAGACGTTTGAGAAGACGGCGATCAGAGAGAAGAAAAGCAGCTGAGGAAAAAGCTAAAGAAGAAAAGAAAGAGTAAGAAATTTAAGTTTTTTTTTGTAGTATTTGAACATGGTAAACTAAGTAAAAATCTCAAGGATTTAACTTTCTTTATATATACTGAGGCAGTACATTTTATTTCAGTGAAGAGAAAACAGAAGGCATTGAGGTGAAATCCTCCCCAGCAAAGACCCCTCCTGCCTCCCCCGAGTCTCGGCCTGTAGAACGACAAGTCGAGGCCCGTAATCCCGAGGATTCCATCGGGTCAATGGTTAGATGTCTATACTTTGCTAGTACCTATATTTCAGATGGTAAGTGGATTTATCTTGCATATCTTTCATTTAATGAAATTGAATACCTTTTCAGGGTACATGTTTTGTAAAGTTGAAACACTTTTTATTTACAGTTTCAAATACCAACTCCTCCCTTTGGGTGGGTACCAATGGTGGCCACGTTTACATCTATACCGTAACTGTTCCCCAAGAAAAACGTTCAGAAAGTGAAGTAACGGCAACAATAGCTAAGGAAATTAAGCTACGACATAAAGCCCCAGTGATGTCCATTGCTGTGGTGGATGGCAGGACGCGAGTTTTACCTGATCCACTAGAAGTTCAACATGCCAGAGCTAAAGAGCCTCAAGGCAGCAACCATTCTGTTGTCATTTGTTCAGAAGAGCAGCTCAAGGTACATAACTCTTAAACTAATTAGTATACCGTATAATCCCTATTAACCGCCCCTGCCCCTATAAGCGCCCCCTTGGTCTTTTTTCAATTATCAGAAAATAAGGGCCCCCTGTACAGTGATTAAAATCATCTAGAATCGCATCAAAAGTCTGCCAAAACTTGAAGAAAGTGAACTTGTAACTTGTCTATTATTCAATTTCTCGGTGGAAAATTAATCATATAGCATAATTTGGGTGGATTATCTTCACTTAAAGTAAAGTTCAACATTATCTTAGTGGTTCTTTGAATTTTTTAAAGTTAAAAAATGACATACTATATTATAAAGATAATATCAAAATAACCGCCCCCTTTCTAATTTTCTAAGCGCCCGGGGCGGTTAATAGGGATTATACGGTATGTCTCTATCTGTATTCAAGCTCAAGGTACATAACTCTTACTGCAGTTAGTGTGTGTCTCAATCCAATTAATGTGAACCAACAAAATTTGTTTGTAAATCAAGTTGTTTAAACCAAAAAAATTTTTGCAGCATTACTAAAGCAATAATTATTCCTTTATAGATCTTTACATTGCCACATCTGAAGGCTAAGTGGAAGTACAAGATCACAGCCCTCAATGGCTCTAGGATTAGAAAAGTAGCTTTTGTCAATTTTAGGAGTAGAAGTGGTGAGTTAGTCAACTGTCAAATACAACAGTTAAAATGTTCTTTATATTTATGGTTAATTCTACAGCATATAGAAATTGATAAAAAAAAAACTTCTCATTTTGCAGATGAAAATTATAGTGAATATGACATTGCCTGCTTAAACAACCAAGGTGAACTTAGTGTTTATTCTGTGTCCACACTTAGACAACAATTAGAGGCTTCATGTTTAAGGAGAGAAGATATCAAGTAAGTTCTGTAATCTGCTGGAGGAGAAAAATCGGTTAAGGGGGGACCTATGTCGTTCTACGTCAAGGCAGCGTTATGTGACGTCACAATAGAGACGTTTGTTTTTACCTGTTGACTTTTGCAACTGTGATATAGGCATAACATTGTTGATAATCAATTACGTACAAAATTTACAAATAGGAAAATTTATTCAATATTAATCACTGTTTTATTTGATTTATGGAGTTTGTTAATATTAGAATTCTCTTCATTTGGTTGATAATTCATAGCAATTTCTGTTGTGAAAAAATACCACGATAATATGCTGATATCATAGTGCAAAAAAGAGATAAAATTCAGGAAAGAAAGCGGCTTAAATCAGGGGAAAATGTTTAATTTTATAATTACCATTAATCGATTTTCTGGAGAAAACTAAGAAAAAAATTAAGAAATGTACTTGTACGGGTGTATATTTGCTTATTGATTTATACAGTACATGTAGATTTTATTGTATAAAGTCATTCCTAGGTTCTAATAGGCATTGGTTGTTGACGGGGAAATGGGAGGGGGGGAGAGAAACAGAATGAATGGAATGTAGAAATTTTTTTTATCTATTTAAATTGTTTCTAATCAAAACAAAATACTCGTTTTCCGCAAAATAGTTTTATATTCAGGTGTTTGTCAGTGCTTACTTACCCTTTTTTAGTGCAAAAAGGTCAATATTTATGACACAAGAGTACAAAAATAAAAGGAAACGTCATATTTCTCGTTTAATTTATCATAAAGGTATACTTTTTTCTTTGTTGAAATAAAGAGATGAATCATTTCTTTCAAAAAATATGAATTACAAAATTTTCACACAAAGACTTTTTAAGATATTACCTATTATGCATGTCGGAATAGAAAAAAAAACAACAAGAAAAATAGGGTAATACTTACATTGTGCTCCATTATAATTTTTCAAGCGAGATGGATTTCAATAAATTTGCCTCCATTTAAAAGATACAAGTCATATAAATTAAATAAGTGTTGATTTTGAATATGATTTGACATTTTTGGTTCTTTTTAGCGCATATTTGGGGTAGAACAATAATGACTGAAAATAATCTATTTTTAGCATTTCACACTGTTTTTCCACGTGCTCCTGTGTAAAAATTAGCTTATAAAGGTATTGTTTTTAATACCTAAAAATTAAGAGCAAGTGGTCAGGAAAGAAATGTCAAAGTTTTGAAAATTTCACACAAAGACTTTTCAGACATAGGTCCCCCCTTAAGCTATTTGTACATGTATATCTTGTAGAAAAGTTTTGCTATTTCTTTTTTACACCACATAAAGTAGATGTATTTATTTTGCAGTGGCATTTCATCATTCACATTTACCAAGAACGGACAAGGGTTTTACCTACAATCAGCCTCAGAGTACGCAAGAGTAACATTGTCAGCGCGATGCATCACAGAACCCACCTGTAGCTTAGAACTGAAGGAAGGGATGCGAATACCTGTACCAGAGCCGGAACCAGAAGTTACAGAACAAGCTCAAACCGAGGAACCTGCAGAGTATGTTGTTTTATTGAAGACCTATACCCAGTTAACATCACTAATTCATTCATTATTGCTAAAAATTCATTAGCAGCTTCTAATCTGATAATAGAAAATATGTAATTGACTAATATTTGTCACTCATAAGCAGTCAAATTTGAAAGAAAAAAAAATGATACAAGAAATACATATATGAAATATAAGTATTAGTTAACAGAGAAAGGATTAATGCAAGTAAACAACAGTAAAGTAGAATTAAGATTTTAAGTACCTTGAGTGTGTTACCAATGCTTGGTGTTGGCATCACGTGTGCTTGTGATTACAGAGAAGATGCAGTTCCATACAGCAGTGGTGACATCGCAGAAGGTCTGAACGATTCTGCTCTCAATGACTCGCAAGCCAACACCACCATGGAAGGGGAGATCACTCAAGATAGTGTACAAATGTTAGTTTCTTACTGCTAGCAAATATTTCTGATAACCTAAAGCACCTAAAACTATTGCATGCTTGCACTTTTACAAGTTGATGCATATACATGTATAACCAGCATTTTTATTTTCATAGTTTTTTTTTTATCATTTTGTTACAATGGAGAAGGGGGAAATAAATTGAATCTTAAAATAATATTTGAAAGAAATCGGATCCTAAAATTTATTTCAGTCATATAAAGTGTAGCATCTGATTATAGAATGCAGGTGACAGAAGAGATTTCCTCGTCCACAGAGACTTCCAGGACGACCACAGTACAGGAGACGAGGACAATCATTTCTAGTGAGGGAGAGAATTCCACCGTTACCTCGCACGTCACAGAGTCTACACAGCTAGTAACCTCCAGCGGGGACGCACCAGCCACGGGTAAGACAGACAGGATCTCACTTCATTTCTTATCCTCATTAAATTTTTTGACATCTTCATATCACTGCAGCTCATCTCATTGACAAACCATTTTCTGCTTTATTAAAAGCATGTTTCATGTATAAAAATTTGACTTGGGGTTGAAAGTGGTCAGTTTGCAAATGGTATTTTGTCCAATTCATATTTCCAATTCATGTGATTTACATTTTCTAGGAAATAATGAGGAACCCCAGACCCCACCCCCAGTGACACAGGTGAGATTAAAGTGATTCTGAGCACTCTCTTATGACAAACCAGTTTTAAAAGGGTGTGTGTGTGGTATGTAAAAACTAGATAGAAGTGTTCCTTAGTCAATCTCCCAAGTAACATGGTAAAAGGCTAACCATTTCCCCCACTTTATAGCTTAACATATTCTTTTTTATTTTTTAAATTATTATTTTCTTGATGTCAGTATTTTTTTTTGCTGTGATTAGAAGAAGCCTTTCTGTGCAGAGGAAGGTGTCATAAGAGAGCTGACAGACTCAGTTTTCTCTCGCACTCTCTCTCACTGCATGATACTTCACCGCTCTGTGTCGCTTTTGATGCAGTATCTTATTTTAATTTTACTCAGGTGTTCATTAAGAATTTTGTGAGCCAAATGTACGGATCAAGAATGTTTTCATGTTTTTAAAAAAAAAAATGATAGTGATTTGAGTATACTATGGATTTCACGAAAAGAAAAGTCTTTGGGAAAGGATGTGGCTATTTGAAAAGAAACACCCCAAAGACACAAATACATGCATCAAGAAATTCTAAGTAGTACAGGTAGAAATTAAGAGCTGTGCTTTATTAACAAGTCTCTACTTTTTTCTACCGATTCTAGGTAATTGAAAAGACGGAAGAGGAGCTGACTAAATTGAAGATTTCCGATGAAGACGAAGCAATGAACAAGCGGCCTGCATTGGACACTACAGCAGAAATCCAGGGCACTGTGACAGCCAGCTAGACAGGACTGATCCAGGGGGCTGCTCCTACATAGGACTGGCTGTTAATGTCGTACTGTAGTACATAGATGTCAAGGTTTTTTTTATAGGGTTGTGCAATGCTGTTTGGCAATCAATGCATTTGTTAATGATAACAGAGCTAAGGGGGATAACTGAGTCTTTGTGTCTAGCATAATTATTGTTACAAGTAGAATGTGTTAAATATGATGTGTCGTTAAACCTGGTATTTTGTATTCTTATTCCTTACAAACGTGTTACTAAAATTAATATAGAGGTTATTCATACAAAATTTATTCTATTGTAATAAAATTAAATGATATTCAAACATGTATTTTAATGTATAATTTTGATATATTGGTTTATATAAACTTAATGGTATTTAACATTGATAAAAAGCAACTGTTGAAAATAATTCAATTTTGTTCATTGGAAATTTAAAAAAAAAAAATCTTTCAAAATGTTATGTTTGTCATAAATGGGGGGAAATACAAGAAAGAATTGTAAGGATGTTTCAAATAGCACTTGATCTCACAAGGTGGACCAGGAAAGTAGAATTGTACATAATTAGTTAAAAAAACTAAAATGCTTGTAGAAATTTTTATGTTTTTGTGAACCAATAGCTTTAACAATTTAAAATTGATTTTTAATTTAACTTTTATATACTTGGTTGTGGCCTAGGTGATGTGTGTTTGTGTGTTGGGATTTAGGTGGATTAACTAAAACCTGTCCAATGCCAGCTGACTTGTCTGTCATTGTATTCCATTGGAGTCTGCTGTTTGTGTTTTTTTTTAAAACTCTAGCTGTGTAGTATCTAATTATTATTATTATGACATCATATCATTTTTTCAATGCATGTCACATATGGAATTCCAGTTTTAATTGTCATCGGAAGTCTGCTTGAAGTAGGTTGTGCAATTTCAGACATTTTTCATTAAATAAAGCTTCAGTGATACGGACTTGCCTTAATTTTTTCTATGTGCCTAAGTTGCAATAAATTCATGTCTTATATTATTGTATTGTTGTTATTTTATTTTTATGCCCCCCTTCGAAGAAGGGAGGGCATATTGCTTTGCTGCTGTCTGTCGGTCCGTCAGTCTGTCGGTCCACTTAGTTTCCGTTCATTTTCTTCGCAACCGTTGCACATACTGAAATGAAATTTGGTATACAGATATATCCCATAAATATCTAGGCCAAGTTCTGTTTCGGGTACAATCGCGCCATTTTTGACAGAGTTATGCCCCTTGGACTTGGAAAAATTCCAATTATTTGCAGTTTCCGTTCATTTTCTTTACAACCGTTGCACATACTGAAATGAAATTTGGTATACAGATATATCTCATGAATATCTAGGCCAAGTTCTGTTTCGTGTACAATCGCACCATTTTTGACAGAGTTATGCCCCTTGGACTTAGAAAAATTCCAATTATTTGCAGTTTCCGTTCATTTTCTTTGCAACTGTTCCACATACTGAGATGAAATTAAGTAAACACATTTATCAGATGAATATCTAAGTCAAGTTCTGTTTTGGGTATGATCACACCATTTTTCACAGAGTTATGCCCCTTGGACTTAGAAAAATTTCAATTATTTGCAGTTTCCGTTCATTTTCTTTGCAACCGTTGCACATGCTGAGATGAAATTTAGTATACAGATTTATCAGATGAATATTTAGGTCAAGTTCTGTTTTGGGTACAATCGTGCCATTTTTGACAGAGTTTTGCCCCTTGGACTTGGAAAAATTCCAATTTGGGGGGAGGGGGGCATAAGTGTTTTACAAACATCTCTTGTTAGATTATAAATTTATGATTATGGACCAAGCAAAATATGTACTGAAAATAAAGTTGAATTATATAAGGATGGGGATCTTATATGAACTTTTGAGGAACCTTGGCAATGAACTGCTACAGTAATTTCTTCTCTCGTGCATGTGAATAGCTATAATGCAGAAAAAGAAGTACATTTTATATCAAAGTATTGATAGATTGACACAGTGAAAAGCTAAACTTTTGTTGATACATGTACTATTGTTCATCATTAAACCATAGATAACTATTGCACCATTGAGCATCTATTAAAGGATGGATGGCATGATAATGCAATGATGATTAAGAGATGATGATGTAACGGCATGACAGTGCAATTAAAAGTAGCATAATAGCACGATGCAGTAATGATAAACATCACTGCTGCGTGATGGTGCCATCACATCATTGTCAAGGTTCTACTGATTCACAGTTGTGCCATAACTTCATTGTCATTGCATTATCACCTGAAAACTTTGAGGGTGCAATGATTGAATTGTCGACTACATGACACTATCCTGAATTCATACTCTATTGATCTTGAATTTCATGGTTCCAGCCACCTTAAAGCTTGATCATGTGTGGTGGGGCTGACTGATGGCAACTTATGGTGAGAGTTGAAGTTTCTAAAATGCAAGTCAAACTCCAAGGTCAAAAGGTATCCAAAGGAAGATCTTGTCACAAGGAATATACAAGCCCTAGTACTAACAGTTCAAAAGTTATGGCCAAGGTAAAGTTTTTGCGTATAAACAACCAGGCAGATAGACTGGGCAGAGACTGTATACCCTGAACCTTCAATTAAGGGGGCATAATTATTGAAGTCTTTGAAAATATTTACCCCTGGATATCAAGCAATAAACTCTTGACAAGATTGTAATAAGAATTGAGTCCTCAAGCAAAATTATGAAAGTCATGGCCTCTGGGTAAGGGATCTGCAGTTATTGTAAACGCTCTGTAGATATCCTGTTATCTTTGGACTTTCAGTGTGGTATTCTCAACCTTACATATTGATCATCTGAAATTTAAACAGCCTTTCATTCACTGTTGAAATAAACATGGGATAGAAATTTGGGCGAATGTCAACAAGCAAATTCAAAGAACTGTGGTCCCCCGCTTTTAGTGTCTTTGTGGGTGAGATATCATTTTTTTTATGACATATTGTGTCTAATATGAACATCCTATCATATGTCATTTATATAGAAATTATCACTGAAGTTGATTTTTTTAAATAAGGTCAATCATCAAGGTCAAAGGGTAAGAAATCATAGCATGCTCGGAAATATCTTGTCATAGGTAATGCACATGTCAAATATGAAAGCCCTATCTCTTCTCAATATAAGGAACAAGATGTGTATGTGGACTACTGATGACCCCTTATGGCAACATAATGAAGATTAAACTTTTCTTAAATGCAAATTAAATATATCATTACTCAAAGAAGGATTTTCTCACATGAAATATGATTGTGAAAAACAAAATCCCTATCACCACCTGTTCAAAGGTAAAAAGGTCTGAGTTATTGGTTTCTTGAGAAAGGTCTTTTCACAAGTAATACATATGTGAAGGATTAAAACCCTCACCCTAACTGTTCAAAAGTTATGGCCAAGGTTAAAGTTTTTTAAAAGTAGGTCAAACTCCAAGGTCAGAGGGTTAAAGTTCTTGGTATCCATTGAAAGGTTTTCACTCAAGAATTACATACGTGAAGTATAAAAGCCCTAGCCATTACCATTCAAAAGTTGTGGTCAAGGTTAAAGTTTTTTTAAAGTATGGAAATCTCCTAAGTCAAGGTCAAAACGTCAAAGTTGTTGATATCAAATGAAAGGTCTTGTCACAAAGAATACATATGTGAAATATGAAAGTCCTAGTATCTACTGTTCAAGAGTTGTGGCCAAAGTTTTTGAAAAGCAAGTGAAACTCCAAGGTCAAAGTTCTTGGTATCCAATGAAAGGTCTTCTCACAAGAACTACATATGTGAAGTACGAAAGCCCTAGCCCTTATCTTTCAAAAGTGATGGTCAAGGTTAAACTTTTTTCATAAGTACGAAAATTGTCAAGGTCATAGGTCAATGTTGTTGGTATCCAATGAAAGGTCTTACCACAAAGAATATATATGTGAAATATGAAAGTGATAGTATCTACCGTCAAAAGTTGTGACCAAGGTTAGAATTCTTAAAAAGTAGTTAAAACTCCAAGGTTAAAGGGTCAAAGTTCTTAGTATCCAATGCATGTTTTTTTTTCACATGGATCACATATATGAAGTATGAAAACCTAGCCCTTACTGTTCAAAAGTTATGGTCAAGGTTAAAGTTTTTTTCAAAAGTACGGAAAACTCCAAGGTCAAGGTCGATTGGTATCCAATGAAAGGTCTTGCAACAAACAATACATATGTGTTTCTAGTTTCTAGAAATCCTAGTTTATCCTAGTTTCCACAATTCAAAAGTTTTTACCAAAGTAAAAGTTTGGAATTTTTGTGTAAAAGTGAGTCAAACTTCAAAGTCAAAAGGTCAAATTTGGAGGTACCCAAATAAAGGTCTTGTCACAAGGAATACACACATGGAATATGAAAGTCATAGCTCCACTTAATCAAAAGTTAAGGGCGAGGTTAAAGTTTTTGTGACGGACAGACAGACTGATGGACAGACGAATGAGATTTAATGTCCCCTCGCTTTGGCTAAAGCAGGGGACAACAAGTATAGCAATAATCCAATGACAGCGTTTCTTATGGCAAAGAGGTGGGGCTTAAGCAATATTCACCATTTGAGAGATGTTAAGTACGTAGCATCGAGAATGCCACACCTTATTGAAAGTCCAAGGATGACAGAGAATTTTCAAGGTGCATTGTTTGAAAACCTTTTCTCTCTGTTCTTAGGTACATGTATTTAACAGGTAACCTAAGTGCATGGTTAAATTGAGCAAGGGCACCTTGATCTACATGGCCCTATCACAGCTAAGGGAAATAGTTGTATAACTAGATGCATTTTTATGTGCCAGGATTGATAGATCCAGGGCATATATTGTTTTTGTCCTGTCTGTCTGTTAGTTTGTTTGTCTGCAAACTTTAACCTTCACCATAATTTTTGAACCATGAAAGATAGGGACTTCATATTTGGTATGCGGTCTTGGTACCTTGACTGTGACCTATTTGCTAAAAATAGCTTTTTATCTGCAAACTTTAACCTAGCTTCGCCATAACTTTTAAACCATGAAAAATAAAGACTTCATATTTAGTATGCCTACTCCACTTATTAATTTTTCAAATGACACCAAGTTCAATGACCTTGACTGTGAACTTTATGCTAAAAATAGTTTTTTCATTCCTTTGCCATAACTTTTTAACCACAAGTGATAGAGACTTCATACTTGGTATCCATAACTTACTAATCAATTTCTTTCAAATGACACCAAGGTCAATGGCCTTGTGACCTTGACTGTGACCTTTATGCTAAAAATAGTTTTTTCGTACCTGTGCCATAACCTTTGAACCACAAGAGATAGAGACTTCATTTTTGGTATCCATACTTTACTAATCAATTTCTTTCAAATGACACCAAGGTCAATGACCTTGACTGACATATTTGCTAAAAATAGCATTTTTAAAATTTTGTTGCCGCCAGGTGCATAGTGTTTCACAAACACATCTTGTTATCATACTGAAACTGATATATTTTTCAGACAATATTAGAGACATTCAAATATTTCTTTTTTTGTCCCCCTACTTTTGCAAAAAACCATGGGACATTAAATCTCATTCATCTGTCCATCTGTAAGACTGTCTGAAAAAAACTCCCCCCCCCCCTTGGCATATCTTTTGTATGGGATGAAACAGGGCTTTCATATTAAATATGTGAATTACCTTTAACAAGACCTTTCTAAATGCACTATGATTTTAAAATCCATGACCTTGGACCCCATGACCTTTGAGTTTGACCCACTTTTAAAAATTTTTAACATTAACTTTAAATTGGCCCAACCCTTTGAAAGAGAAGAGATAGGGCTTTCATACTAATCAAATGTATTACCTGTGGCAAGACCTTTCTAAATACTCTCTGATTTTTAACCCCATGACCTTGAAATTGGACCTTCTTTTCAAAAACTTTAACCTTGGTCATAACTTTTGGATGAGAAGATTTAGGGCTTTCACATGTATATTACTTGTGACAAGACCTTTCTACATACACTTTGATTTTTGACCCCATGACCATGACCCCTATATTTGACTTATTTTCTAAAAAAAAATTTTCCTTATATTTTTTTATAAAGAAATGATAGGGCTTTCATATTTTACCTGTGTATTATTTGTGACAAGGTATTACCAAGCATGCTATGATTTCTGACCCTGTGACCTTGACCTTCATGTTTAACCTAATTCAAACATTAAAAAAAAACAATGTTGGTGATAACTTTTGAATAACATATGATAGGGCATTCATATTTGACACAATAAGCCATAAATAATGACATCTCACCCATAAAGACACCGAAAGTGGGCGACCATAAATCTTTGAATTTGATTGTTTAGACTAAATTATCAATCAAATAATATCATGAAATAATAACAAGATTCCCTATCTAAAAATTGAATTTGTCTACAAAAAATAACAAAAAGTATTATTATACCTCATTATAAATATTCTACACAATGCGTTATCTGATTGCATGGTTCTAGGTTATCAAGTGATCGGGCCGTAAAACTTCATATTTCCCGGCACGCTTTTCATAATATTCCACCTCTTCGGAACACCTAGTGTATTGTTCTCCTTCGTTGAACGAAAACTCCAGAGAGTAGTTGGCGTCACAATAGCCTGGTTTACGTCACAAAATTGCTGATTAGAAATGTGTCAAAAGGTTTCAGGAACTTTGACGTTTAAAATGAAAGTGAATTGGAGAGCGGTGCCGAATATGAAAGTTTATGTTTATTTCAAAGGTTTTGCTTGTTTCGGTATAATAAACAATTCACATGAGAATCGAATACCATTTCGTGGAACTTTTTATCATCTATCAATTCTCAACTCTTTATCTTTAACAAAATAAATGGTCCGAAGATCCAGAGAGAAACATGCACACTGGTCCATTCACTAATCGGAATCAAATACCATTTCGTGGAACTCTTTATCTTCTATCAGTTCAGCATAACGTGCTAATAGAAGATCGTCCAATGCACCGGAAGTCACTCCACATCTTTTGCAGGGAACATGTACACTAGTCTGTTTATCATTTGAAACATCATTGTCTGAGGAGCTTGCTGAAGGTATAACAGTGGAGACAGCCGGCTCTCCTGAGGTTGTCCTCCAATCTATGGATGTTTTAGATGGTGTTGATCTCTGTGAAGCTGGAACAAGGGCCAGTCGCCGCTTTGTGGGCTTTCTCTTACCAGACAGCTCAGCTAAGGCTTTCACTCTTCGATTTACAAACCATGTCTATAAAGGAAAACTTCAAACTGTGAACTACAGACAACTCTTTTCAGAAGAAAATCTCTTTAAGCTCAACTGAAAGTACTAGAAAGCTGTTTAAAGATGGTGAAAAAAAAAACTGTTCTGTATCTAATGAAGAAAAGATAGCAATTTTAGACGCATCAGGGCCCATTCAGGGGAAGTCAATGCTTTTCAAAACATCACTTATTACTATAGAAAATATTAAATGAAAGGCAGGGCTAAGGTAATGTATAAATAAAATGTGGTACTGGAAGATTTAGTTTGAATCTATCCCCCCCCCTCCCTAAATGAAATAGGATTTTTGAAATTGCTTTTTTTTCTGATGTCTAATATGTAGCCCAGAAATACATTTTTTAAGCAAATGAAATATACATGTATACAATATGACTATATCTTAGATAGTATATTCTATTTTGTAAAATTAGGTATATCAGGAAGGATTTAAGCACAAATGATATCTTGTTCAAGCAGCAAGAAATTATTAACTCATGAATGTATTTAACTCGATCATGGGTAATTTTGTTCCAGTTTGCAAAAGTTAATTTACTTTGCATTCTCTTGTGATTTTGTGTACTGTGAGTAAATCAATATGTAATCTGTTCTTCTATTCTATTATTTTTCAATTACATTCAGTAGAACACCTCCATACAGGAAAAAAATAATAGCTTCATTACTATTAAGCATTTGCATGGTTTCGAATAAGAGAATTACAAGAGACCAACATGATTAACATTCAAGGTGAATATTTACCAATGTCTTTGAAGATTGCCACTGAAAACCATATATTCCAAAGGAAATAGAGTTGCACATGAATAGAAAACCCTTGAATATAAAATTGACTCCTCAATTTTCCTGGAGTTTGCACAAAATTTAAATACATGTACCAATATATCTTAATCCATACAAACAAAGTACTCTAGAAATCAAAATTTCTAGTCACCTTTACTCTTTTAATACTTTCACCGCTATCTTCTGACACATATTCTATATCCTCGTCTGTTGGATAAGGGTTTTTCTGGAAAATGTACTCCATAGCTTCAACTGCTCTTTGGGAAAGTCTTGGCCTTTTTCCTTGAATAAAATATATATAGTTAATACATTTTCTGGGGTATAGAATAGATTTTTCATTATTCAATGTGAGTTGAACTAATGATGGGAAACTCACTGAATTTTTGGCACCAACATATTTGACCTCTTCAGCTTTTTGTCCAAAATCTTGGAAATTGACTAAATTTTGCAAATTTTATCAATTTTAACCTTGATCATAATTTTTGAACAGTAAGTGCTTTGGATTTCATGTGACTGAATAGTCTCCATGTCCCAAGGCCATAAAATGTAGACAAGCTCACTTTTGATCTCAGTCTCACTTTTAAAAAAGCAATATATGCGACTGAGATCAAAAGTGAGGTTGTCTAAATGTTTAGCCCCAATGCAAGATCATTCTTTGGATACCAACATTTGTTACCTTTAGACCTTGATCATTGGCATTTGACCTACATTTGGAAAATATTAAACTAGGTCATAGTTCTTGGATGATTGTTACCATGTTAACTATTTATATGACAGTCAGGTGTTTTCCTTGTTACAAGATCTTCTTTTTGGTATCAGCCATCTGACCTCCTGACCCTTACCTTTGACCATGACCTACATTTGCAAAAAATTTAATCAGCATGTCCCTTATTTTGACTGGTTGGTACTAGAGCTGTCAAATTTCAGTTTATGTCTTATGTATAGTATAATTAGTATTTCTTGTCACAACCTTTCATATGGTATCAATATTTTTATCTAAAAAACATTGACCCTGGAGTATGTCCTACTTTTGAACATATTCAAACCTTCCTCTATTTTCTGAATGGTCGGTGCTAGAGCTTCCACGAGCTTATTCCTTGTGAGAGGAATTTTTTTCGGATACCAACAGTTTTAAACTCTTAGCATTGATATACATTTGAAAAACTTCACCCATTGGATTGAAGGCTATGAGGACATCTGCAACATTTCTCAAACACACCACTTTTGTGTCTAGTTCCTAAATCTTTTCATTTGATGTAAACAGAGAAAAAAAGTATGAGTAACCAGAGTCATCCTTTTCTTAAACCCTCCCTATTTTTGAATATCAAATCAAACCCTATCTCAATCGGGTGAATATAAGTATTTTACAGCTATCCAATAATCTGTCGAATTTGGCTTAATGTATGAATATTGAATATGATCTGTGATTTTGTCTCTAATATCCTGAGCTGCCTATTTATTTACAAGATCATTATATAAAATTATTTGAAGGCTGTGAGAGTCAGCTGGCTTCCCTCCATCATCTGTCAACTTTTCCCATTTTAATTTCTTCATAAATACAATTGGGCCATTTTTAAACCAAACTTCACAGAAGGCATACTTAGGTGAAGAGGATTAAAGATTCTCCAAAAGAAAGGCCACTTTCTCTTTCAAGGATAAATAGGAATAAGTGAAAAGTCAATGATATCTTTTAAACATATTCTTATCAAGAACTTTAAAAAAAAAAGAGCAAAAAAGATGAATTTGAAAGTTTCATTACAGAGTTCAGGTTAAAATTTATTCAAATCATGACACCTACTTGGGCATATGGGGCTAATATAGAGGAAAAATTTCTTCACAGAAACAACCAACATATGATATGTATGATGAGTCAATCTGATATTGGGGCTAATATAGAGGAAAAATTTATTCACAGAAACAACCAACATATGATATGTATGATGAGTCAATCTGATATTGAAACATCCCCTGATAGTGTGGATTCCAGTTTATTCAAATCTTGACACCAGTGAGAGAAAGGTGCATTATGCTACTACATGTATAGGAAATTGGTTGTACATATAATTGTAAAGAAAAAAATCTTGTTCTCAATAACAACAAATACGTGATCAGATCGCTATATCGTTAAGGAAGTACCCTCAGTAGGCCCATAGATTCAAGTTTACTCAAATCATCCCCTCCCTCTTGGGAGGATGCATCATGGAGCCAAAGTAGAAAATCAAACAGATGTGTTATGTTATCGTGGTTATAGGAATATAGAGGGAAAATCTCTTTAAAAAGTGTTCTAATTATAACAGTTACATTTCGTCTCATCTGTTTATCTAAAAAATGAACTTGACATTTGACGGTTGACCCGTAACGTAAACGTCATGTCAACATGTAGCACGGTTGACTCAGTGACTACATTATACTGAGGCCACTTCGACTTCTAAACACCGTAGTTCCGCGTCCCGGTTAGACAAATTATCGGATTTACATTTACAAACATAACATGTGAGCTTTATACTTAACTATTCATCTTCTTGCACTTTGAACAGATGGCCTTGTACCAATATATTGAAACTAGTGGCACCAAAATTTGTTTTCAATTCAAAAGAGTTCTAATATCGGAAGTGAGAAGGGGAGGGGTGTACATAGTCAAAAATTTTGTCTTACCATCAGATAGTCATCTGTTAGATTGACAATCCTACAGGTTCTGAAATCAAAACTTGCTTTGAAAAAAACGAACCATGCAGATCTCAAAGTTGTTTTAATGAGATGCATGTGGGAATATGAAACATTATGTTACCGTATTCTTTAGTTGAGAGTTACTGAACAAATATAGGGCCTAACAAACTTTTTAGAAAAAGACATATGATTATTCTGTAAACAATGATTAACAATTATTTAATGAATACCTGTTGGAATAGAGGACAGGTATATTTAATTTTCAGAAATATAAATCAAACTTTTTACTTATATTTGGAAGAAAAAAAGTTCTCCCCATGTTATCTATTTATTATAAAAATCCAACTATTTCAATTATTTTTTTTTTTACGATGAATCTTTTTATTTTATGTTCTAGAATAAAGACATTAAGGTGCCTTTTCTTGTTAAATTTTTTTCTCAAATCCATATTATATTTGAAAGAAGATGGGGAAACAAGGCGTGCAGAATGCTATAGCTTCAGATATTAAGAAATCATCTTAATTTTGTGAATTGAGTATTTAAATTAAGTTCTCACTATTGAAATGTATAAAAATTGTGAGAGATAAACCTTTTCTGAGTTAAAAAAAAAAGATAGGGGAAAAATATTCTTTTATTAAAATCATGATACTAGATGGTATTCGTGGGATTCAAAATCTAGCAATTTATAAAAATTCGTTCCCCTTTCCCCCATCTTCTTTGTACATTATTTTCTGAACATTTATTGTAATTAAATTTGCAAGTGGGAGTAAATGAAATTGAAATTTTCAAAAAGTTGGAATAGGTATAAGAAACCTCTATATCCACCTCAAATGAAAATTCATTGAAAAAATATAACAGTTAATGATTCACCTGTTGTTTTATGTTTTAAAACTGTTATCAACTTCAATTTCTGTTAACATAATTATGTGTGCATTGCATGTGAAATGGATAATACCTTCTTCAAATAGAGTTTTATAAAACCCTGTTTTCAATCCTTCTGTGGATCGATTGCCACAAAAATCTATCACTAAATTCGGATTATTTGACATGCATGCCGCGCCTTGAAAAATAAATCCTAAATTGGAACATTTAAGATTTTTTCCCAGATGAGTTTCAGAGAAAATACTCTGCTTTTTGTTCTTGGTTATCTTATTTAGCCATGGAATATATATATGAACGTGGTAAAATTGTCAGGTTTTACAAATTGTGACATAATGCGCAACATAAATGGAGCTAACGCCATCAGAAACCTCGAAGAATTAATGTTTAATACCCTTGCCTGGTCTCTAAAAAATGGAACTCATACTACTAAGTTCATGCTGGGTTTTTTATGTAACAATGAGAAAAAAAACTTATTCTTAAGATAATTTTATATTTTATGTCTTCCTCTAAATGAACTGTTTCTTTATATATATAGCACACTATAAGTCTTACATGTACAATTTGTTTTATTGCCTTTTACTAATGCAAACTACGTGAGGAATTTCGTTATTTTAAAAATGTTTTTTAAAAATGCTCATTTCCTTTGGATTATATTTACGAGCGAGCTCGAGGTTTAACAAGAAGGCGGCGCGGAATCATGAACACATTTACAAATCTTTCTAGGCCCGCTTGACTTTTGCCAATTGAAATACGAGCCGTTTGTTAGAATAGAAACGGAAAACAAGTCATAAACATCGATTTTTATTTGGATCCCCTTGTGTTTTCATTTTAGATAAAATATCGATGTAATTGTAGCGGACAATTTTAATTTAAGTTGTAACACGTCATTTGATTGGTTAAACGGTTTTATCCATTTTGTATAACATAACTTGTCTACGTCACAATGAGTTACGCCACAAACGTATTACTCCGCTTGACGTTAACTTTAAAAAATATGAGCTATATTTGAAGCCTTTTTCCGAAGGAAAAACTGGATCAATTGTCTCAGTGTCTACATTATAATTAAATTATGAGGAATGAAGCTTATTTCAACTTATGTTATACGATATAACATAACATAAGTTGAAATAAGCTTCATTCCTTAAGTATATAGGGAACTTATACTGCCTCGCAAGTGAGCTAACTTTTTTGGTCATGCGGTAGAGTCTTCCTCTATTTCAGGCAAGTTAAGCAAAGGCGAGTCTGTTTAACCCTTGGTTGGGTGACCGCTTCACGTTAGAAAATTGGTGGTAGCGTAGTGACTCTGGTGTCTGGTGTCCTGCTTCAGGAAGTCTCAGAACTAATACTTAAGTGTCCATTTACAGACCTCGTGTCTGTGGACGGCAGGGGTTGCCGTAACTGAAGAGGTTCCAACCTGCTTCAGGAATCTCTAAGGCTAGGACTTTGTGTCCAGGTACTGACTTCGTGTCCGGTAACGGCATTGTTTGCCAGTATTGAAGAGGCCCAGACACTCAGAGAGAACTCATGCTAAGCTTTGGGTCAAAGGTTTCCCTGAAGAGGGGGGGGGGGGTTAGCGGACAGTATACAGGGAACTTATACTGCCGCTATAGTAAGCTAGCTTTTCTGGTGATGCGGTAGAGTCTCCCTCTATTTCAGGCAAGGCGAGCCTGTTTAACCCTTGGATGGGCGACCGCTTCACATTACATAATGATTTAAAGAAGCAGAATTGTATACTATGAAGAACGGCGTGCTTATTGCTTGGAGAAATTAACATACACGTGTACGTTATAATAATATTTGATTAAACTCAGGGAAAAAGATTTCCTTGTTTTTCTTGAAGATACCTTTTTTTACTTAATCTATAAAGCATGATTTGATGACATGGTAATCTTTAAGCGGTTATGACAGGCGAAATGGTTGAATAAGAGGTCGCTGAAAGGTTATCATGAATCAAAGAAAACGTCTAGGTTATAGAAACATAAGAAAATAAATAATGTAGCTTATTTAATTAAGAAATATGCAGACCTTGGCCTAAAACATTGAGATAAGTATAAAAAGGCCTAGGATCTGATGACGAAACTTCAAAAGAAGCATCTTTAACAAAGTCCCTGTTTTTTTCCTTACAAATATTTAATTTAAATCTTTGCAACTCAATTTGAGGAGAACGCGTGTTGGGGGAAAACATACCGATATTAATCAACGTTATAAAAATTGAAAGAAAGTAAATGAATAAGGCCGTATCTTTGACATACATAATATATGGTGTTTTTGGCTCTTTGTTGTCACAACCAATAAATCTTCTAATGGTTTTTATAAAGATATCTATTTATCAGTTTATTACGCAAAATTCCAAATATTCTCAAGAAATTAAATGACCACTTGTAAAATCATAATACTATTTGATTCAGAAATGATGCAATTTCCTTTAGATTCTAGAACCTATTTCATTTCCGGAAAATTGCCTTTTTTTGTAGATAAAAAAAACTCTTGTTGATCAAATTTTGATGAAATATTACCATTCTATCATAATCAAGAAGTGAACTGTTTTGAAGAATTAAAAAAATTGTTAAAGAAATCACCGACCCGATAGATCGAGACGATCTAACCATGTAGATCTTCGATAAAAAGTGGGTATTTTTGTAGAAGAGCGCTTTTATATGACAATAGGGAATTCCTGGAAAAAGATAACTTCTTGCTACAATAAAAAACGCTTTTACTGAAGCATTAAATATCCCTATAGATATATCTCGTAATGGTCCCTCCGGAACTTGGAAGATTTTTGTTTTACTTTTCCTCGGTATTTCATGTTGACAAGAGAACGGTAACAAACTATATTTATGTTAGTACGCAGAGCCGGGGATACCATAACTTAGAAACAAGATATCACAAAAACGTCAGTTAAAATTCTTGCTCGTACATCGTGATTAGACTTGCAAAAATCTTAAAACAATGTTAAGCTTTTCAAGTGTTTATTCAAGAATATTTACTTTTTATTGTACAACAAGTGACATTCAAAAAGTGTTTATTCATGAATGTTTACTTTAATTGTACAAAATATTTAGTATCGAGAAAGTTTCAACAAACAGCCC
>PRKT01000754.1:138073-181065 GCA_003671525.1 Saccostrea glomerata
ATGAGTAGTTCATTTACTAACTTAAAGTAATACAATTCCTATAATTTAAGTAACTCTATTGATACTTAGTAAATCATTTTATAAGTAAATGAATTCATCCTTATTACTAATTATGTTTACAATTACTAACCATGATAGTCATTTACTTGCTATTCTGACTAAATGGATTACTAATAATTACTAGTTTTTCTCAATCTAATATCTTATTTTAAAAACAACAAGTAAAACTTTTTTTAGAGTGTGGGCATTGGATTATACTGTGATAAATGTAAAAAGATAGTATTTTTTAAGAAATTCGTGACGCTATGTTTTGACGTTACATTGCCGTTAAGTGTGCTCCGCGGGTACAAAACATGTTGATTTTAAAATGAAGTAAATTGATTTCTGTCAAATCGAATGGAATGAAACTTCACACATCAACAAAACAAAAATTTTAACAGATCATATGGTGCTTATTAAGAATTTCTGGTGAGTAATATAAGGAAGATTGACATCGTCCACGAACTTTTCGAACAACCCTCGTAGACGTTGATGGTAATCTACCAACCAAGCTTTTATAAAAGTAATGACTTTTCAGTCGTCAACCCCCCCTTTAGTATGCAGCAATATACAATTATCACTTGTATACGAGTTTATATCTGTCGGTTGATTCAATACGCAAGATTCTATAGTCGATGCAATGACCTTTTATAATTTATATATACTGATTAACGTTTTCCATATTAATTCTTAGGTCATTTTTATGACTTGTCTACGTATTTTCCCGATCATGACATGGAGCACATGATGGGTTTGACTGGTTGGCAGGGGATGCTTACTCCTCCATGGTACTTGATTCCACCAATGTTATTTCAGAAGTCTTTGTTTTTTCTATACTCCTGGTTTTTATTGTGTAAATGGACTTTTGAGCATGTATATTGGTCGTATCTTCATATGCATTCTTTGGCTTTTTCCTCAAATTTAACACAATGTGATGACCGTAAATATTTTATTAAATTTTGGTCGCAAGGTGATTATTATTCTTACTTATCAAGAATTTTGCAGATAGATTATTTCTTTCTTTTAAAGATTTATCTTATGCAATACTTGTAAAGTTTTTTGTTTTTTATTTTTCTTGATGTAGTATAGGTACAATGTATATATTTTGTTTTTTAAAGTAGTTAATGTGTACATCTTTCAGACACTTTTAACGGATGTACTTTATAATTTTTGGATTTCAATGATTGAACTTTGAAAAGGAAAAGAAGCTCATTTTTTGCAGGAGAAGTAAAGAACACAAAGGTTATTCCTGTTGATTTTTTTGCAATCTGTTACACCGGGCGTTGATAACGACATATATATTTAAAATGAAACAAAAAAAAATACGTTTTGTTTTGCGAATTTGTAACTTATAGCTTTTTATAAGCAATTCTTTTCTGACATTGATTATGCTTTTTGAAAATAATAATGGTTGCAGTACAAAAATATTTGAACAGTTTGCTTGACGAAATCTCTATATTTTGGAGTTTGCAAAAACTGAGTCTTTGCATACATTCAGAGCTAAAACCAAAATAGAAACAAAGGTTTTGAAGGATTTCATTCTAGTAAATCTTTTAGAGATACTTGTTTGTTAGGAAAAAAATAGTGAGAAAGAATAAAAAAAAAACAGCCACAAATTACTTACCATAACCACGGACTAACCCGTTGAAATCTATGTGTTCAAGGCATTTAAATTGATGTTCTACGTATTAAAAGGCGAAAGGATGAATACAACATGGGATAACGAACACAACTCAACATAAAAAAAATCCATTAATAAAACAATACAAAACATGATCAGAGCAAAAACGGACCTCCAAAACATTGGAGGTTGGATCAGGTGCCATGGAGGAGTAAGTACCCCCTGCCGACCGATCACACCCACCGTGTGCTCCTTGTCGTGATAAGAAAACTAATGCAAATGGTTCTGATTCTCCTCTGTGTTTCAGTTTAACACGTGAATTATTAGATGAAAGCATGCCAATATGAGATAAATAAGTATAAAACCATAATGGTTTTCAACTTTCAAGCAGTAAAGGTTTAAGTTTGATCACCGTGCTTTCTAAAGATAGCTCCTTTATTAATATCTTTTCATTATTAATGTACTCATACGGTTTTTCGTGACATCGGTCTTATATTTTCTCAACGTTGAATATTTATTTATTCTCTTTTGTTTTTCTAAGTGACGAATATCAGTAGGTACACGTAACACTACTTGATGATTGAAGTGCTAATGGGTTATCAAAGTTACAAGTATATGATTTCAGAACGACACATTCAGGGTCCTTTGAAAGTGGAAGTGTGAAAATACGGATAATGGAATGTCTCCAGTATTTCTATAGTTATTTAATACTCAGATGCTTTTACTAGAAGCTAAGATTTCCTGAGCCTTTCCCGTCTTTTTTTATTTATGACCTAAATAAGTCATCGAATACATCTTTAGTTCTTTTTTTTTAAAAATTCCTACGGGAAATCATGAAGAAAATGTATTAGAGGTTTAGAATGTGCTTTTAAACAATTTTTGAGATACATTAGGGACAAGAGATTCTCAAAGAAAAAGAAATGGTTCAAATCGCAGAGTAAATTTAGAATACGCAATCCCATTTGGTTTTGAATAATTTTGAAACCACTGAAAATAAAAAAAATTACATTAGAAAGGCGCATCTATACAATGTTCTTAATCATTTAAAAGAAATACAGTGTAGCTAAATCATAAGACTATTTTCAGTAAAAACAACCAAATATACACACTTATTTCAAGTTCATTGGCATTTTTCGAGTCGACATATGAATGAAAGTAACTATTGTTATATAATTGATAAAACGTCAATATACTGTATGTAATTGTGGAATTGAAGGCCACAGCAAGTCCTTTCTTCTACCCGTGAAGAGGTTTTTGAATGAATTCTGCTTCATAGGTACTTGTAAGATATTTTTCTTGATAATGGCTTTTGTTCATGATTTTTTTTTTCAGAACAAAAAAAATCCCGACTGCTTGCTATTACAATTACATGTACTTTATATAATTTTCATCGTTTGCTAAGTTTGAAAATAATTGTTTTTGAGAACAGAAAGCTAGTTCTGGATGTGTATTATCACAGCATTGTAAAAGTAATGATATTTCTGGACACCGAAAAGTCCACTGATTACTTTTGGTTCACATGGGACAAAATATTGAAAAGGGAAACGGCAGAGCGAAAGAATTGTTAGATATAGGAAGCTTATACTTTATTTTTCTTCACTTAGTCGTGTTTCTTACTGAGCAAATGTCAAAGAATAAATTCTTTAATCATAAAATATTTTACTGGCCTACTATTTTTCCTTAACTGAATGTCTCTTTTTCAATATTTTGCATCACACAAGCACACGATACAAAGAGAATAGTGAAATACCTTACTCAGAGTTTCAGAAATATCTCCAAATTTTACAATCCTTTTTCAATATACTTCTTTTTAAAAAACATGCAATTCAAATAGCAGAGGACATGCAATAAATGAAATAAAATAGGATATCCATGAAAACTACATGTATTATAAGGTAATACGGGGTATTATCATTCTATAAGAAAGAAGCTTTATAATATATTATTAATATTTTTCCCATAGAAATACATCTGTATAAAGATTTGTTGATTTCCCAAATCATCAAATCTTTATATAGATGTATTTCTTTTAATCTAAGTTACTTGTTAGAATATTAAAGAAAAAACTAATTTATTATACAAAAAGTTTAAGATGTTAATTTTCCATCTAAGTCGAAAGATTTTTTTTATGAAAAGGGCCACAGAGACAGAGAAGACAAAGGAAACCAAAGAAAACCGGGAGAATTAACCATAGAAAGGGTAAGAAAAGAACTTGGATTTAAATCGTAGAATGAGGCTTCCGTCAAAGACAAGGAAAGATCGACATAAAGAGGACTAATTCATGACCCGGGTCTCCACAGGGAGATACGGAATTATGTCAAGTGAGTCAGTCTGGATGAGATTTGTCTGGATACCGCTACAGATAGTCAGATTCATCGGAATTTCAGAGCCAGATTTTCATATTCATTATATAGACCTTAAATGGTCCGCCAGTTAAAGATTTCTGGCCCGTAGTTTGCGTGTTTAAACAAATGTTACTTGATAGAAAGAAGAACTGATGGAAGGGACTTTTAAAAATATTCATTCACGATTACTAAGGGGGGTCTTCTGGACACAGTGGAAATCTGTCGTTTGAAACCTGCAGCGCTTACATCGATTGGATATCCACCCTGTTCTTGCTGTAGTACCCAGCACACAAGACAGTGATTCCCTCATGCAACCTATTCAATCATAGCACATCGATAAACATCATCGCATTTTCTGTTTCCTGTTAAAGAAAGACAAAAAGATGAAGACGGACGGAAAGAGTTCTTTGACTTTCTAAGCATATCCAATTTCTTCGCCACACTCTGAAAATATTTAGAAAGCTCCGTCCTTTGTTTATTTTTCTCATTGGCAGCAGCACTGAAAACATGAATTGTTAAATACTTAATATAAATTATGTATAGAAATGTATTAAAGCTCTCTTTTTATGTGTGATGGATAAACTTTGCTTTGCTTTATCTGTTGAAATGCACTGTGACTTTACCCTCTCGCTTGGTACTAAGGCCCTACAGTTAGTTTGACGCTCCCAACCTGAGACCATTTTGTAATATTACATCATTTGAAAAAGTTTCTATTTTCCATTCCCACCAGATATTTAGTAATCTGTTATTTTATATTAAAAAGGATTAATAAATCTTACTCTACGACATTATGAACAACAGATCTGGATAGTTTCCCAGATAAATATAAACCTTGAAGGATCGTAGAACAATTGAATTTTGCTTTGAAGACGCTACAGCTGCGATTGACATGATATTAATTTTTCCCCACTTCACATGCATTGTGTTGTCCATCATAGGGCCTTGAAGTGGTCTGTAGAAATCCTTGGCATCATCCCTTGACAAAGATCCAGGATATTATCAAGTGGAAAGTCTATCCTTTTCTTTATCTAAGAATTTTGAGTATAATCATTTTGATAATGACACATTTTTATCATATATGACTGAACTTTTACAACATTTAATTTATTTTGAATAATAAATCCAATAGAAAATAAGGCAGTATGTGTCTATTCTCTTTGTTTTGCGATTTAACTGTGTATTACTTTAAAAAATATACTCTGAATTATTAAAAATACCTTTTCTACTTTGAAAGTGCTTCCATGTTTTCTCCTGAAAATAATTTAAAATTTATTTTTCTTCGTGGTCGAAATTACGCTCTGCTGTTATAAAAATGTACGTTTTATTCATTTTAATATGTTGCTAGCTAGCTGGCTGTTTTTTTTTTAAACAATTACCCCGGATGGTTGGTCTTCTTTACAATTTGAAATAGAAGATTAAAGAAAAAAAAACTGTCAACATCCAATATTGAATTATTATTTTAGAAGATGAAGTTTCATAACTGCACCGGTTTTTTTTCAAACAGATTAGGTGACAGGCTTTAGCTTATTTAAATTTTATCGATCTGAAATTACCCGTAGAATGTTGGCAAAGATTCCACCGTACAAGTGTGCACACTGATGAAAGATTTTTTTTGATACTGATGATTTTTCTTTTTAAGTAATTAAAATTAAAATCTTTCAAATCCGACCTTAATTAATTAACAGACTGATTTCTTTAAAAAAGGTAAGTCCATGTAGTTATTGCATTCATACGATTAACGAACCTATTGTTGTGTGTTACTTTCATAACATTATTAATGTAAAAAGAGTAGTTCAGTTTATGTAAACATTAACGTTTATTGCAAAACAAATATCCATTTACAGATAATTTGAACTGAAGAAATTTGTTACTGTCTGGAAGAATATGACCATTTTACAGTTCATTCGAACTCTTCGAATGTGAAATAACTTTTTTCCGATTGAGTTACAGTTGTTCTTTAAAAGCACTGGATGTGGTATTGACGTACTTTTAACTGACATTAATGATGATAAATGAATATAACAATTTTAACTATAATTCTTAAGGCTAAAATTGGTATAATTCTTAAGAACGTGTAGATTTTGGAAAGTTCATAATTTCCCTAAAGACATGAGTTCTTTTACTCAACTCCTACAAGCTACATGTACCTATGGGATATATCGGATAGGTGGAATAGATTATAGTAAAAAGTCTTTATGTCATAATTTGAAATGAATCTGTTTGTTTGTAACAGTGAGTTTCCTTAAATGAAACATATGGATAAAACAAACAGTATTCAGATCGGACTTCCAAATAATCGAAGGTGGGATCAGGTGCAATGGAGTTGTGAGCATCCCCTGCCGACCGGTCACACCCGACTTGTGTCCTTGTCATAATCAGGAAATAAGGGGAAAATCTTCAGTTAATTCAGTGTATAAATAATTGACTAACAAAAAGTATGAAAAACGTCAGTCAGCATTTGACTCAATGATAACTTGTATTTGCTGACAAGGTTACTGTATTGACCATAGCACTTACGATATGATGATTTTAAACGAGACTGCTGAAATTCTTGTTACATCAACTTGTTTGTCAATAATTTAACTCGTTTCAGTATATAAACTCTGTATGCAGGTGATGAAGGTATATTGCTGCATAAATTAGGGAAGTTGACAATAGAACAGTTAGACTCGTCACATTTTTTTTTATAGAGCTTGGTTGTTAGATTACCATTAAAGTCTTAATTGACAATACTTCATTTAAATGACAAAACAGCTGAATTAGATGTTTTCAGAATCTCTTGATGATTTTAAGAAGGCGCTTATACCAAAAAATTAAATTTTCCTCATTTGAATAGCAGTCAATTTTCTTATAAAATTTTTAAAAATGTCTGTAGGTTAGAGGTTTGCAGATTGAGATTAATGACGATAAAGCATCAGTTGCATGTCACAAATTTTAGAAATTTCAATTGTTTTTTTTTTTTTACATGCAAATATAAGCGAATTTTCTTATCATATTGTCTGAAGGTTAATATATTAGCTTACTGAAGTAGTAATGATTATAAGGTACAAATTCCAAATTACTTTATACTAAAAGCGGTATGTTACTTTCCAAAAACATATTTGGTAAACATTTCCAATCTGTAGATAATTCATGTCACAGACTTTTTAACAAATTCTCTCAGGTTGAAAAACGCAAAATTCTTCAAAACAGTGGAATACGTTAAAAACGTTTGTAAATTCCTTCAATAACAC
Source organism: Saccostrea glomerata (assembly GCA_003671525.1). Classification (NCBI taxonomy): domain Eukaryota; kingdom Metazoa; phylum Mollusca; class Bivalvia; order Ostreida; family Ostreidae; genus Saccostrea; species Saccostrea glomerata. The sequence goes on from PRKT01000754.1 coordinate 145,312, forward strand.
TGGATTCGGTGTTTAAATACTGAGATCCATTATCACTAATATATCATTCAAAAAGGTACAAAAAATCTATGTGAACGGCCGTAGATTACTTTCAAAACATTAAATGAGAATTTTGAAGATTCCTTAGGGACTTGTATGTTCCGTAATAGCATATTGAAAATCTTCAAGCAGAGACAGAGAGATATAACGTTCTAGAAAAAAAAACCTCTAGAGCAAATTTCTTTAGATTGACAGTTGTATTTTTTAAAGCACAAGATGTAAGCTCGGAAAATTAATGACGGGCATCTGTACCAACAAGTTCAGGGCACAAAAGTCTGCAATGGTGCGTTGTGGGTAACATAAATATGCAACCATAGACAAGGCTTTAAAACTTGTCTGAAAGATAAGGGGAACCGAACATCTGTTAAGAGAAATAATTCATTAATGAACTATGGATACTCCAAAAAGGATTTTAATTCAATAGTTCATTTAAACAAAACAAATGGGGAGCTGAGAAAAACACAAACTTCTAGAACATCAGAGGTGCCATGGAGGAATGATCATCCCCTGCCAAGTATTCAACCGCTGTGTTCTCCTTGTCATAATCTGAAAGTAAAGGAAAAATCTGTCTACAATCCAATGTGTTAAAATGACCTAACAGTTAGTATGAACAATCGGCGAAATAGTGTCAGCCATAGATATGACTTATCGAATAAACTGAGACACTTAAACGCATATGATAAAAAAAGTCGTCGATTGAAAGTTGAATTCACCACGCTCTTACGAAACTTTGTTGTTAGGTTACCATTAATGTCTTTTTCTAGTAAAATTACCAAATATAAAACAGATGTGTAAGAGTCTATGGTTTCTTTAATTTATTTCCCCCTCACTGGGATGTATATCGTTCGACATATGATTGTAAGTCACTATTGTTAATTGTTAAACATTTAGTATAACTCTTATCTTATCAGACTTTGCTAATGAAGATATTTGAGTTATGAATTCAATCAAGCTCAATTTTTTACTACTACTTTTGTCTATATTTTCAATTTATATTACATTTGACACAAAACATTCACATCAAATTTTAAAACCCTTATAATTTGAACACGCTTGAACCCTGTATGAACCATGTATGTATCGAAGAAATATTTTTAAGAAAGATAATTATAGCTTATTGATGTATTGTTTCCTTACAGGCAACTATATGTATTCTGACTTAAGAATCAGCTCTTTATTACTAGTATGCTATTTATTATAAATGAGATATGAATTAATATTATGTTTATAAGCATATCATATTTTAAATTCTATGTCGTGATGAATTATTACTCCCCCTTCCTCTTCTTAACATTTCTTCATAATTATATGATCTGAAATATAGACATTTCTGGAAAAATAAGTTAAGCTTCTTTTTTTCAACTATTTTTCATTTGAATCTAATGACCTTGTTTTTTCGCCCAAATTCAGTTCACATTCTTTTAAGCTTAATACATGTATCTATAAACTAATTCAAACTCAAGTAGAAACAATAACCCTGAAACATATTAGATACCTCATGGCAAGGGTACATACCCTTTTAAATTTTTATTGTTTTCAAAGTTGTTTATTCAGTAAAAAATACACAAAACAGTGAAATGAAAATCTGTGATTCTTCAAAAAGCCTCTTTCAAAATTAAGGTTACACAGACCCTTGCAACAAGAAACCTTAAAAACTTTCTACTAACTGTTCTCTATATTTTCAGTCAAAGATCCAAGTCCGAATCAATAATATTTTTGAATAACATCTTGAATATGGTGAAATAAAAAACAATATAGGATGAACACTCACTTTTATAATATTTTGTTGTCTTATTGCACAATTTCACAATGCTTTGAGTTGACATAATTTTTTTGCTAAAACCGTGTGAGTTTAAAAAGTGTACAAGGCTGTAGTTCTTGATGAAAATAAATGGAAGTTTAAAAAAAAAGTATAATAAATAAGAGCAGAGTGTCCTTACTCTATCAGCATAATTCTGGAAACTATTAAGGTTTCTTGTTGCAACCGTATTTGTAACCTTAATTTTGAAAGATTCGAGAGGCTTTTTGAAGAAACACAGATCTTCATTTCACTGTTTTGTGTTTTTTTTACTGAATTCCTTTGTTGTTTCATTTAATGTAAAAGGTAAAAAAAAAAACGAACATTGGTCGATCTAAAAAAAAAAATCCGTAAACAATACAAATATGTGAAAAGCGCAAAACAGACGGACCACTGGAAATTTCAGAGATGGTTTCATGTGCCTTAGTAGAGAAAGCGTCCTCAGTTGACAAGTCACATCCGTCGTGGTACCCACAATGGATGACCTTTTTCCCATACGCCTGGATGGGGATTTTTTTTCAACTTTTGATGAGATTGGTGATATTACATTCTGTAGTCATTAACTTTAAACGAATAGCTTCTGGAATGTAGATTAATAATATTTCTGTCACGAATTGCGAAATCTGTCTCCATGCTTACAATATTTATTTTCTTCAAAACACTATTTGGAGGTTTGAAAGATTGCGGATTTGTTCAATGATGGTAAGTTCTAAAACTACAAGGTAATAATTTTCGTCATTTTCATTTTATTAAAATTTGAAACGTTTTTTGGATGAGATTAATAATTAAAATTTTGTTGGTCACAATTAAAACAAAATTCTTCACACCTCAAATACAGTTTTAAAATTTGTTCTTTTCCCATACGACAGAATCTAATATGGCATACGTTTTCCATCGTCAACCTATTTTTATTCTAATAATACTAATTGTGTTACTTTATAAGCTGACCTTTTTTTATATTCCTATTAACCAGAAATGTTTAAATAACTTCTACATGGAAAGATGGAGATACTCGCTGTGGCTTCTATTTTATATAAATATCAATTAATACAAAGTCTGTCACACGTGCTTTGTATTTGAATGTTATACTGACTAAAGTCGATAAGGAATATTGAACGACTAATTTATATGATAAAGGAGATGATTTCTACTTGTCACACGTGCTTTGTATTTGAATGTTATACTGACTAAAGTCGATAAGGAATATTGAACGACTAATTTATATAACAAAGGAGATGATTTCTACTTTTCTTTAATCATATAGAAATATCCCAATGTCACCTGCATAGAGTGTAAACATCTCCTAATTTATACGATATTCGACAGCATGCTTGAGTACTTTTAAAAACGAAGACAGGCTATAGACAGATAAGTTGATGTTACATGGATTTAAAAAAAAAAATCGTTTAGAGTCGGCATTTCGTAAATTCTATGGTAGTTATAATGACCTAGCTACCAAACATAACCTTTATTGGGTAGTATTTTGGCTTACTATATCATACGGATTGTTAGGTCTTTGTTTTTTCACTGAACTTGACTACGGAATGTTCTGCCTGAACTAGATCGATACAAAGGTAATTAGTCCCAAATCTGGGATTTCCAGGGGTCCGGTCCGTGCTTTATGCCCTCTGTACAGATCTGTATTGCTTTTTGATTTTTTTTTTAGCTCCTTCACTATTTATTATCTTTACTACCCTTTACTTTGGTTGTGTTTATAGATAATAATTAAACTGATTTTTAATATGCTAATTGAAATTGATGCCTATATTGATCATGCCTGTGTTTGATTTACAATGTAACACATTTTTGGGAAAGGTTTGACTGTTAAAAATTTCTGATAATAATTCAAGTCTTTTGGTCTTTTTTTGCTATATCTGTAGATAATGATTTTTTTGTTGCAATATCGATGACATTCAAGTACAATGTGTTCATTTTCGTGCATGTTTATAAAAAGCTGAGTTTTGGCATGTCTTTTGATGATGGTGACTTACCAAACAAGTCTGAGATTCTTAGGATTGACCTCCTTTGTTAAAGTTATGACCCTTTAACTTTTAAAATAACTTAATATTCATTTCTACAGTAGTTTATTGGTTGTTGTTGCATATATTTTGATCTTTGGTTTCTCTTTTTATTGATGACGTACAAATTGAAAATGAGGGCTTTTTTATTTATTAACCTTATTAATTGCCCCTTAGAATTTGTTATTATTCAGCACTCTAAGACAATTTTTATTTCTCTTACTCTGCTTGTAAGTAATTACCATTTCATGCACTTTTTCTTGTTGAATCCAGTAAGCAGAATCACTGAGTAGTATGATATAATCTTTTTTTTTTACGCCATTCCGAACCATTGTTATTTTCATGTTCTTGGACTTTCACATTATTATGTCGAACTCGCATTAAAGCGGGGTATCTTTGTCATCCTGACACATCTAGTTTTATCTAAACGGCACGCCGGTTCATCATATAGGCTTCCACAGTTCAGGTTGAATATCGTGCCTTTACTCAGATGAAAAGCTTAATGAATTACTACTCACATTACTTGCAATAAAATTGTGTAATATTCTTGAAACTTGCAATAAGCAGCATTATATATACACAATAAACTTTAAAATCCCCACAGGTGTTATATAACGAAGTCAGTGTGGAAAGATGGCAACTCAAAATTCTCTTGTTTCTAGTTCCGTGTCGCCATATAGTGTTTAATTAGCACTTAAAAGGTGCGATTAAAGCTAATTATGGTGACCTGGGATCAGATATTAATTACTTTGTCAATTTATAACTGTTGTAGGCAGTGCCTCAATGTGTGACAGTATATCAACGAGATTTGATTTAGCTTATTTATTGACAGGTTCAACGAACATAAATCAATATTTCAAAGCGAATTTCAATGATACAAAATTAAGAAGGAGCAGATTTGTATGCGCACACATTTAATCATGCAAATGTTAAAAAAAATAATAAAGAAAAATATGTACAGTAGTATAATAAGTTTAAACCCCACCCCACACCTTCCTTCGGAAAACACGGACCATTGGTAATATTTTAAGGAAAAGGACTTTACAAACCCCTCGCTAAAATGTTTTCATAATTGTGCATTGTAGTTATTTAACGGTATTGTCAATTAACAATAGTAATTTCCATTCTTATGTCGATACGATATATCCTAGTGAGCTTGAGATAAAAGGTACCACAGATTCTGACACGTCTGTTTCATATTTGGATATTTTATTTGAAAAAGACATTAATGGTAATCTAGCAACCAAGCTCTATGATAAACTTGGTGACTTTAACTTAACTTCACTTACTTATGCAGCAATGTACCTTCATCACCTGCATACGGAGTATATATATCTCAGTTGATTCGATACAATAGAGCATACTCTACGTATAAACTTTGACAAACAATTTGATGAAACAAGAATATTAGCAGTCTCGTTTAAAAACACCATATCTGAAGTTCTTTGGGCTATACAACGGCCTTGTCAGCAAATACAATTTATTATTGAGTCAAATGCTGACTAACGTTTTTCATACTAATTGCCAGTCCATTATTCATACACTGAATTGACAACGGATGTTTTCGTTATTTCTACATCAAGACAAGGAGCACATGGCGGGTGTGACCGGTCGGCAGGGGATGCTCACTCCTCCATGGTACCTAATCCTACCTCCAATGTTTTGGAGTTTCGTGTTTGCTCTGCTCCTATTTCGTATTGTTAAATGTATTTTTAATACTGTTTGATATCTCCATATGTTTCATTGTTGATTCGAGTCGGTTTTTCAATAGGATATATGGACTCTCAACCCCCTTTCCCAAAATTACCGTCACTGCAGACACTTTCGTTTTCAAATTTATTTTATTATGAACAAAATCTTATCAGCCCTTCTTTTATATCTACTTGTTTATTCCATACCTTTCACCTTTAACGCATCATACCATACTCCGTTGTTCAGAACCACCCCCACCCCCACGCCCACCCCCAAAATAAGATTACCATCTTTTGATAGACCTTTTCAACTCGATTGATGTTGATCAGAAACCAAAGTTTTCTTTAACTTCCGTTCAAGCATTGATAACTCATAATGAGATTTCATCCCTTGTCAGTTGAGGGATTCAAACTCAGCAATGTACTCGGCACCGAACCGAGATCTATTTCATTCTAATACATACTGCAACACGGGACTCCCGGTAATACGGCCCGGCCGAAATACCGGTGTCCGTGTCCCGCAATGGCATCTGAGCTCGCGAAGTAAGGATTAACTCTCTACTCCGCGTCTTCAGGGCAAACTTTTCAACCACTGCACCACGCGGGGGACAAGAAAGTGTGTCAAGAATATCAAATTTTAGTATCTAGCAAAACCAGGTCTTTTAAGTTGTTACCTTTGTAGAATGGCTATGATGTTACAAATAAGATTAAAAAATAATCAATTTCATAACAATAATGATATTTTCACAATAATTATATTCATTTACAAAAAAGAAGCCATATCTATTTAATATTTTTCATCATTCTAATCCGATTATGTTTTCCTTTTTTTAAAGTACATGTATTCATTATTTTTGTGACGAATAAAGAGTCTTGGAAGAACATTTACTGAAAGTAACCTTTTGTACTTGACTGATGTGGATTAGAGACCAACAAAGTTTTTGTTTAACTTCCGAAAATTATGAAAACTATGAAATTTTCGGGCCTTCTGATTTAGCTACTTGAAAGCTCTTAGGAAGTGCTTTGATCTCTGTTTTATGCTATTGTTCAACTTCAAACTATAGTGTTAACAATATGCAAATCTAAGATAAGACCTTCAAAACATAAGATTCTTTATTGATTTCGTAGAAGAAAAAACAAATCCTCCTAAAATATTCCTTACACGACTATGTGGTTTCTGTAATATCCTCTATTACTCTTCTTAAAAAAACATTTTTGAGCGGATGTTCAGTTGTCATACATCATGTTCTAATGGCCATTCTATGATGTTCAGATTTGATTAATAATGTTCTATTCATTATCTCGCTATAAAGCCCTAGCAATGTTTCTATCTCTATACTTTGATCACGACATTTAGGAAATCAGAGTTCTCACTAACGGCATTCATCATGTACGAGCTCGCCATCATAGGAAGTTTTTCCTATATCCGAAAGGAAATATTGCCACGCCATTTGAAACCATCGCATATTACTGTCTGTCATTTACAGGACAGTCGCCCAGTACAGATCTATTTGGTTGGTTTTATTCTACAGAAACCCAAACCGGTGCAAATTATCTATTGATTACATGCATTTTAGTTTAAAAGCCATACTTACAAATTTTGATTTTTGTACGAATGAGGGAGGAGAAATTTTCATGATATCTTTTACATGAGACTGAAAATCAGATATATATGTAAACTATACAAGTACCATACCTTTATTGGATAAATAAAATAGATGCCTAAATATTTTAATAAAATCATTTCTATTACGTGAAATTGAAAAGTAGCGGAACTTTACCGATGTAAAAACTTATTTTATTTAAGTTTCCGAGAAGTAAGGAAAACAAGTTCCGAAAAACCATCTACCTTAATTGATCTATATGGTAATTGGTCATGCATTTCACGATTGCATATTAGAACTTAACAGAAAGATGCTGACGGTTTTCAAATAAAATATATGGAGATAACGAACAGTATTCCAGATCAGAAGTCCATAAAACAATACAAAATAGGAGCAGAGCAAACACGGACATACAAAACATCAGAGGTGGGATCAGGTGCCATGGAGGAGTGAAGATACACCGCGAAATCACAGTCACTGTCCTCAAATATCTTCACTTTCACTTCATGTATAACCCATTAGTAAAACTTGATAAATCGTATACATTTAACAAAATTGAAGTCAAAAGTTAAGTTTAGAAGAAATGATTTATTCTAAATCTAAAAATTTATTCCAAATATAATATTTTCTAGAATAATCTTAAAAACAGGCCTAAATAAAAAGTATTTAAGAGACTTTCTTCTCTTTATATAATGAATATTCCTGAGGCAGACAGAGTTAGAAAGACTATAAATTAATATATATGCAAAATTTGAGTTTTTTGGACTTCTTATTATTCATGGTTTTGTTGTTGAAAATTCGTCTCGTGATTTTTTTACTCATATGGAGACACAGCCACTTTCCGCTGGAGGACTGCCTTTAAAAATACATATATACACGGGATGATAGGTTTATTTCTATTATTCTTGAAAAGAGAAAAAATTGAAACCGAAATATAAATATAGAGATACAAATTAATCCCGTAAAACAACTTCCCAGTTCAAAAAATGTTTAAACTCTGAGGTTGGGTCCATATTCAAGAGGGTCTATTTTCAACTTGTTGAGTTCATCGAGGATAAGAAAAAAAATATCAAGCTGTTGAAAAATGACCTCGGGTATAAATTCAACGACTTTTGGTCTCAATTTTCAACGGAGAAAAAACACCCCTGGTTCAATATTCAACGTTGAAAAATGAACCCCGGGTCAATTTTCAACTGGGGTCAATATTCAACGTTACACCCACACTACGACATGGGGCCTCCGTTTATTCGGTCTCGTCTGAAGGACCGCACTTAGGGATATCCTACCCTCAAGGAGGAAGGATAACTCCAAAGATGTTTATATAATTCAAAAGCCATCAACATGAAGCTTGAAATCGAAAACGTTTTTGATGTAATGATTTTCATTTTATGCATGAAATATGTGGAGATAATGAACAGTATTAAATCGAGCTCAAAAGTCCATAAAGCATTACAAAATAGGAGCGGCGCAAACACAGACCTCCAAAACATCAGAGGTGGGATCAGGTGCCATGAAGGAGTGAGCATCCCCTACCGACCGGTCACATCCGCCGTGTGCTCCTTGTCATGATCGGGAAATAACGGAAAAAAATCCGTGGACAGTTCAGTGTGTCAATTACTTAATTATTTTGCTCTCGAAATGTGCTATTATAATAAATATGTATGTAACTTTAACCTTTATGACCAATTAGACTAAAATAAAGCAGAAGAAAGACTTCTATATACTTTCCAATATACAGTTTTTATATAAGAAATCATTATTGTACAGGACGAGAATAATGTAATTTTGATTAAATCAAAGCTAATTGATAGTTTTTTCATCGCAAATATAAACAACAAAAGTTTATTAAAGTTAAACTTATTTTTCCTGTTATTGAAAAAGTAATATACAATTTTTCAACAAAAAATTCCGACATCAAAGTTGCAGCTCATATTGCTTTAATGATAAATTGTATTTGCTGAAAAGGTCATTTTGTCGACCATAGAACTTACGAAATGATGTACTTAAACTGATGTTTCTGAGGTCCGTGTTTGCTTTGCTCCTATTTTGTATTGTTTTATGGACCTTGAATACCCTTGAATACTGTTCGTTATCTCCATATGTTTCATTTAGAGACTTTTGGTTTTACTTAAGTTTTCAAGTTTTCTTATTTTCGAGAATTTTAATTTTGCAGAATCTCTAGTAAGAGTTTTTGGTGCATAAATTCAAACAAAACAATATTGTTTCAATATGCAACACACGTACATAGTTTTTATCAAAATATTTAGAGAGGTGAAAATCAAATACCCTGGTCACGTACGTATCTAGCTTTGTACAATCAACACAAATTCAATGCACGAAATATACATATAATTTTTTCAATGTTTTCTCTAAATGCATTACTCGCCAGAATCTCATGTATATCAGAGCATTTTTATGATTTCACGATATATATATATATTTTCGGGTTTAATTTGATTGATTTGTGTAACGCTATTTGATGACATTGTTTCCGCGACTGAACCATCTGACATATGGGATGGTTCTACAGCTGCAATTATAATTGGACTATAAGATTCATTATATTCGCCGTGATAGAGGAAGATCTATTCATCACGCCAGCTTTTTATATCGGCTTTATTATCTGCGACTTCTTCAAATTATACTGCCTGTGAAAAAAGGCATGAATTCATACGAGCAATACAGCCTCGTGATATTAATGATACATCGGCCTCTTGTTGAGAGTTCGATCAAAATCTAACGGGTCTGCAAGACTTTCTCTTGCATTTACATGCTGTATTAAGACTTTATAAAGTTGTTAATATTCATCAAGGGCACACTTATTCCTGATAACTATGATTTTATGTGAACTAGACAGTCCGTGATTTTTTCATGAAATGACCCATTAGGCTTCCAACAGGAAATGGACCTTTGGCTATTAGTAGATTCCGACTGCCTTCATTCCATAAAGGAACTTTTCTCATATATAAAGTATTTTTGGTGATTGATTTCAGATCTTAAACCTTGGTTTAAAATGTCATTAAAGTAATAAAAATCAAAGATTAGCAATTCAATTAATACCATCGCATGTTATGCACGAACAATTGTAAATTGTTTGGAATTGTAAATACGTATATGTGAGTGTCAGAGAATATGATTATTCTTACATCTGAACAGTGGTAACATTATTCAGGGTCTCTACAGGTGATATTAGAGCTATTACTATGAATAAAATTTTCAATTAACATTTCATCATTACATATGCGTTTCGAGAAATTCGTGCTGAAAATGAAAACATTTGTGCATTGAATATGAAATTCCATTAGAACAGTCATTTATATTGTAAGTTTAATTGAAAAGTTATATGGAGATAACAAACAACAATCAAGCTCAACACAAAAAGATCGGGAGCAGAGGAAACGCGGACTTCTAAAACATCGGATGTTAGATCAGGTGGTATGGAGATTGAAGCATCCCATGTCAACCGGTCACACCTGCCACGTGCTGTCCAATCAGGCAAACGGAGAAAATCCGTCGACAAACCAGTGTGTAAATAATTGTCGAGCAATTTTTATGTAAAACGTCAGTCAGCGTTTGATTTAAAAATTGTATTAGCCATAGAACTTGCGAAATAATGATTTTAAACCATAATGTTGGTATCTTTGTTTCATCAACTTGTTTTTCAATAGCTTGTCTCAATTTAAAAAGTATTCACTAGTAGTACATACCCTTGCGTTTCAAGGGTAAGACAAACCCCAAATATAATTGATAAACGTATATCGCTAGGTAAGTAAGGAAAGTTGATGAAAGAAAAGTTGAAGTCATTCCGTTCATCATAAAGTTTCACAGTCACATATTAGATTGCCATTAACGTAGACCTATTTTTTTTTTAGATACAAAAGAAAATAGCTCACATTTGTCACATAGACCGCAGATAAGGATACAAAAAAACTTTAGAAAAAAGAATGTTTTCTGGAAGAAAAAAGTATCTAAGCTACTTAGGAATGACAAATAACAAAAAATGTATCGTGGATCATTGAAATACGAATACTGATATTGGAATAAAGAACAGATATGCTACAAAATCAATTAATCCGAACTGTATATAGCAGGACAAGCAGATATCATAAAGATGTCTATAAATCTCGACTAGTTTCTAATAAATAAAAAAATTTGATTGAATTTCACACATACATAACTATAAGTCACAATATTTGAAAGAACAAAAAACTTTCCAATAAAATAATTCACAAGAAATTCTGAAAATCTGTATTGAACAGCATATCACTTTTCAGCCATGAGGTCTTATCAGTTTTTGAATTCTTGCAATGATCATACTGTATTTAACACATACATCACACAGGACAGAAATAAACATTTTATCAGAAGAGAATGATGGTCAAAATAAGAAAAACTGAATCTACAAGGTTACATTCTTGGAAAATCTGGATCTGTTAGACTGTGTTTATAAATTTTCACAACAGGTTTTAATTAATTTTAGTTTAATTATGAAGGAGGGGTATTCAAACATGCACGTATTGATAGTTTGCGTAAAACATAATGTTTTCATTTGTGAATTGTGATTGTTCATACATGCAAAAGTCAACTTTTAAATCTTAATATGGTGAAACTTCAGATATCGAAATCAATATGAGTAGAAAAACAAAAATCCGTTTCTCCATATTTACCAAATAGAAGATCTCTGCTTCATCAACAGAAGCTGAGGTTTTTTTTTTGTAAGCCTCGATGTCATTGTGAGGAAGAGCTATTTAGGTGGTATTGAGACAAAAAACAGTGAGAACAAAACGTGTATTGGCATTTTGTGGAACAGGCGTATCCTAGAGGTTTATTCAGCTTAATGAGTAAATGGCTTTCATCAGGTCTCACAAAACTATACGTTCCCTGTGGAAAGTACGCTTTTGACAGCTGTTTATAAAAAGAGTTTGCCCCGAGATGATTAGACAGTAAACATGAGAAATACATATGTAAGATACTTCAGTTTGTGAAGAAACATTTGTCCAACATTGACGGTTTCTATTGCAAACAAGATTAAGAAGAAGGGGTAGTTGTTAATATCAAGGGAGGCTTATTTTGTTGCGAAGCAAAAATCGTTTTAGGCTAATTACATATTTAACAGGACTGGATTCATTTCTAAATTTCAATAATGTTTTACAGATTTCTAAGCATAAAGCATGCCTTTAAAAAAATGTAATACAAAACTTTTACTGTTTAATATTTTAAATTCCTCATTTCATTCAATGCGTTCTACCAAGAATGAGTATGCACTTTAAAGGCAATAAATATTCGCTAAGAAAAACTATATAATGAATTTTTCCTCGTAACTTCTTTCATCTTAAAAATCGGTCTAAGCATTTCACATAAATAAATGTTAATTACTTTTCTAAATGTTCAATTGCAATTTTCTAGATATTGGCTTTTGTGAATAAGATGCACTTTTGCTATCAAATTATAGCGTTTATTAAAAAAACATAAAAACACAACATCTGTCAAGGAAACATTAAACGCAACTGAAATGGATCGTGTTCGATTTACGTGAACTTTTCATATGTCATGTGACAAAGCAATTCCAGTCCAATTCATCACGTGAGCGCCAAACTACAATCAATATGTAATAAATTCTCATTAAACGGGAAGTAGTTATCAAAACATTCTTAAATGGTTTAAAAGTTTTTCGTTTTGAGTGGAAGAACTTATTCTACATATTGACATTGCTTGTGGGATATATTTATGTTTGACGATAACATTTTGCCACCTGAAAATCTCCAAAGTTATTATTTGATGATCTACCGGTAGTGATCCAAACAATCTTAAGAATGCCTTCAGAAGTACGTGTCTTTACAAAAAGAGAGCAAATAAAAAGCTGAACATCGCTAATTGACAGGAATCAGTGGTTACTATCGCCCCGTGCCTGTTCTTAGCACCTTTTTATTGGTTTAAGATAAACATACTATTAAGCAAAATTGATTCAACTTCCTGTTTCAAAAAAGACAAAATATATATTACAAGGTTATTTGTTGACTATAACTGGACTATTGTTGCTTTCATCTGACAGGGAACGCTAAAACAAAATTCTAACTCTCTGTTAAATGTATTCATATCTACTTTCCTTAATGAAAATTTTCATACTTTTTATGCAGAATTGATGTACAATTTTTACATATGAAATGACATGAAAGTTCCATACTTTCACTTTCCGTATCTTGGCAGTATACACATTTCCGTTTCTTGAAATGTAAGATAGGATGTTCATTTCGTAATTTTTCAAGAGTCACTTGCATTCCTAGATCTTTTCGACCAAAAACTAAGTGAGTTAAAACTGCACTAAGGATCTGATTGTACCCTTTTATCAGACAAACTTCTAACAAGGAGTTAGTGAGCAAATATTCACTTGAAAAACCTTCGCTCTGTTGTGATTTTTGTTCCCCGTTTTCGCGAATGCGAGTGGACATTAAATCTCAATCGTCTGTCCGTCCGTCACAAAAACTTTAACCTTGCCCATAACTGTTGATTAGTGGAGCTATGACTTTCATATTTTCACATGTGTATTCCTTGTGACAAGACCTTTCTTTGGGTACCACCAAGTTTTACCTTTTGACCTTGGAGTTTTACCCACTTTTACACAAAATTTTTTAAAATTTTACTTTGACCATAACTTTTGAATGATAGATGCTAGGGCTTTCATATTTCACTTGAATATTATTTGTGGCAAGATCTTTCATTGGATACCAACAACTCTGACCTTTTTACCTTGACCTTGGAGATTTCCTCTATTGTGAAAAAACTTTAACCTTTGCCATAACATTTGAACGGCAAAGGCTAGGGCTTTCATGCTTCACAGGTGTAATCCATATAAGAACACCTTTCATTGGATATCAAGAACTTTGAACTTGACCTTGGAGTTTGACCTACTTTTTTAAAACTTTGACCTTGGCCATAACTTTTGAACGGTAAGGGCTAGGGCTTTCATACTTAAGAAATCTAATACTTGTAACAAGACCTTTCCTAAGAAACCAACAACTTTGACCTTGGAATTTGACCTACCTTTCAAAAACTTATCCTTGGCCATAACATTTGAACATGTGGTGCTAGTGCTTTCATATTTCACAATCGTATTTCTTGTGAGAAGACCCTACTTTGGGCATCAATATATTTAATTTGCATTTAAGAAAAGTTCAGTGTTTCACAATCAGATAGGGCTATCATATTTGACATGTGCATCACCTGTTAAAGATATTTCCTAGCATGCTATGATTTCTGACCCCTTGTCCTAGACGATTGACCTCATTTTTAAAAATTAGCTTTGGTAATAATTTCTAAATGACATATGATAGGGCGTTCATATTTAACACAATATATCATAACAAATTACATCTTACCCGCAAAAACACCGAAAGCGGGGTTCCATAATTCTTTGAATTTGCCTGTACCAAGATAGAATGTTCCATCGTTAAAATGATAAATGTCCTACGGACCCGGTTTAACGATAGAATGCGTTCCGTGTATTCACAATGTAGCAAAATAAACACGGGCGATAGCTCGTACTCAGTATACGAACAATCCAGAGAGTTCCGAATGCAAACATGGCGTGTAAATTTGAAGTGAGAAAAAACGTTGAGAAATTTAGTTGAATTTTCGTCTTTATTTGGATTATATTTTAGGTTTAAAAGGCATACGCAACCTCAAAAAGGTTTTTTATAATTAATTTGGAAGTTATTTCCTGTGCAAATACTTTTGTATTCTTCAAATTCGTTTTGGAGGGATTCAACAATTTTTTGCTACATTGCGAGTATATGGGTGGTATTCTAACTGTGGTGAGGGCTTGTCCCGAGACACAGTTAGATTATTCTAATTAGCCTGTACCCTCTCATGTTGATATAGATTTATGCAGAAATGAATCCCACCTTATCACTTGCCTAAACAAAGTGTGCTGAAATTTCAAGCATCTTTAATGAGAAAGTTGCTGAGGAAACTGTGACGATTCTTTATCTATGGTGCAGAGAAAAGCACAGAAAAACAAAAAGTTGACATCGGATTCTTAAAAAAATTAATCCATTATCTAGCATGCCTACATAAAGAGAGTAGTAAAATTTCAACTATGTACAGGTGAAGTGCTTAAATGTTAGACCTTTATTCGGCGCTTGAGGTCAGTTTGAGCAAGAAGGTTCTTTATTGTACCAACACTTGTCGTGACAGTTTTTCGGCTTTTAAAGTCTCATCTAAATGACCCGCAACTTTAACTTCAAAGTGCCAGACGCTTGCTACCTATTTCTTAAATGTCGTAGGTCAGTCGCGGCCGAGGTTCGAACGCATGACCTTCCGATCACGGGTCGCCTGAGTGGTGCAGTGGTTAGAGCGTCTGCTCTAGAGTCGCAAAGAAATAGGTAAATCCTTATGTTGCAGGTTTGAATCCTTCTGTGGGACGTGGAGACCGGTCCTTTGGATGAGACCGTATAACCGAGGTTCATTCAGTGTCAGTAGGTGCTGGCACAAAAAAAAAATCCCTCACTGCTCAATGGCCCTCAGTGTCAAGCACAGGACAAAATTTGCAGCTCTCCATCGGCAGGTGGTTGCGTCTCCATATGAGTAAACAAAACTCGAAAGGGACGTTAAACAACATGCAGTTAATCAATCAATCCGATCACGGATCAAGTGAGTTACCGGGACATTGATCTCAAGTTTAGTCTTTTAGTTCATTATTTATATGGATATACTTACCACACTTATCATCCAAAATGGAGGCATTGCGTGCATTTAATGCTAAAACGCAATGTCGTTCGAAATTACTCTATGAGTTCAACAAGGGAATTCTTAGGATGATGACTTGCAGTGTATTTTTACGCATTTCTATTCTCGTCCCCGTTTCCTAAAACGTTAGACCTCATCTTTAAACTTAGTGTTTGACTTTTTTGGAAAAGGTCTTGATGTAAACTTACCCAACTTCCATTTTTTGGCTTCTTACACTATCTCATCTATTTAATGTCTAAAAGTTTATTGTAGAAAATCTGTGATGTATACGGAGCTCTAAGTTATCTTTGGATCAACGAAAAGAACACATTCATACGAACTGAAATCAAAGTTTATCAGTTAGAGCCTAGAAACATGTTCGTGAAAATTATATATTACTCTCAGGGTATTGCAGTTGTGTTGCATGTATATGGTTTTTTTCACGTATTGAAAAGTATTTTTGCATACTCAGTTTTCGAGACTTTTCTACTGAAGATGTTATTATAATTCATGTATCAAATTCCGATGAAAAGCTGGTTACAGTGAGTCGAAACAGGACACTTCTACCCTCTAGCCATCAATAAAAGAATGACCTGATTACAGGAATCGCGCAATATACAATCAGAAGCGTCTTAATATGTCCCTTTGCAGTGTCTCGGTAGACTTAGTGTTGTCCTCTAAGAAATCTAATGAATCCTTTTCTACGCAGACACCGAACTGGTACATCACATGTAGCATAAAACGGAAATGACCTTTATTAATTTGAGGTCACAGGGCAAATGCTCAAGTGTCAAACAAGAACATATAACATTTGCCTGTTCAGTACCTTGAGATTCCTTGCTTGTCAAATATACATGTATCAAATTTGGTACACTGGTAATTCTTAAGAAGAAGATGACCTATATTTATGTGGAAGTCAGAAGGGCTGAGTTAAAGTTTCAATTTACTCTATACATCATTCAATATTTAAAGAACTCTTCTTGACGGACATCAAATTTGGAACACTGGTAAATGTACCTTTTGAGAAGGTTACGAATTCCACAGGCAATTCTGTATTCTAAAACAAGTCAACTTAATAATCTATACATAAGAAAACGTTGTCAGTTCAGTATGTTTAAAGAGCCTTTTGCGTCACTGACACCAACTTGGATAACTAGTGCCTTCTAGTTGGTCCTCTTCAAAGTACTGCTTACTAAGAAGTATTTTTCTCTTATAGTATCAAGGCCACAGATCAACGGTCAAACTTCACTGGCCATAAGAAAACACTGCATATCCACTTTATGTATTGAGAACCCTATTTGCGTCACAGACGTAGAACTTTCAACACCGGTACCCCTTTTAGATGAGTAAATGATCCCCATGTGTTTTCAAGACTGGATATAAAAAAGACTTGAACATTTTTCTTTGCCTGACAGAAACCAATCTGAGTATTGTGATTGGCCATTCCAATAGATAAGCCATATTCTTCCACTATCTAAACAAATACATGTATTTTCAAATTGATAATTTTCTAAATACTGATATAAAAGGGTAATACATTTTGAGAATCGTTTCTTGTTTGATTGATAGATTTTAATATAAATTCTAAAGCGCTAAACATTCAAATACTATTATTCATTAAATTTTTCAACTCTTGATGGGTTTTCTTTGATCATTTTCACAAGGAAATGATATTGTTTTAAATTTATTAAAGAATACTTTGATGTTCTTCAACAATATATTCACCCTTCTGCAAATATTTGCTTGCATAGTCACATATCCGGTACATGTACACGAAAGATTGAAAACATTGATTAAACAAGGTAGAAATTTGTTATGGTCCAGCATCTAAAACAAAGCCTTGAGAGATCGATGTAGACTTTATGGAAGACAGCAAAGAAATCTTTTGGTTTTAGAACTTCATCTTTTCAAAGGCTTTAAAATCCAATAAATGAAGGACTCAGTCAGCAAAAAAGATATCACTACAAGACTCGATACACATTGATGTTACAACGCAGTGCATTTGTTGAGGAGTTCAATTGATGTTTGCCTTTTGAAGCACTTCTAAACGTGATACATCAGTACTCAATCGACAGGAAAATCTACATAATGACGTTAAATTCAATAAATTGAAGGACTTTAGGTTAGTCTGCAAGTTAAAAGGTCTTCGTTTTCCTTATTTTTGAAATACTGCTACAAATGTTACAAGTAAATTTTTTTTCCTTGTACAGTTAAGTATAAATGAACAGAGTACTCATTTCTCTTCACAAAGATAACAATGATTAGATAAAAGCCTCTGAAATAGATACCATTTTTGGAAGAACTTGGATGAGTGTAATTGTTCTTGGCCTCTTTGCGGTTTGACAGTGCCATCATACAAGATAGAATATTAGTGGACATGATGGATTTTTGGTTGGGTATCTAATGGAGGGTGATGAGTGTAATTTACCTAATGTCTATGTAAACTGACGATAATATATATTGTATGAAGTTTTCTTTTGTCGATTCAGAATTTTTGAAGCCGCGGGCTACGAGGGAGAGCAAAGATGCACATGTAGGTAAATATTTAGAAAGTGCTACTGGACTACTGCATATACGATTGGCTATGCGCTTATCCGGGAATCGATAAATCTAGAGGTAATCCGTAAACACTTGTATATCAGAAAGACTCTGATAGTATTTGAATTATATAATTGTAAGCAACAGCGATATTCGCCGAGAATTTTCAACAATATACTGCTATAGCCTATTCTACTCGGAAATCTCTTAAATTATTTTTAAAGACTTTTTTTCTGTTTGCAGAAGAAACAAAGAGGTGCGACTTGCTGAACTGAACAGAAGCCCGTTCTAATAAAATGGAATTTTAAGATATGTGATTTTTCTTCTTGTGCGATTCATTTTATTCAAACCGCGATTTTCTGGCGAACACTAGAGATTTTTGCGCAAGTTTCATACACTGTTATCCATCTTGGACGCTTGCATTTAAAGAGTAAATCTGTGCACGAACGCATAACACTCTCAAGGTAAGTTTTATTTTTATTTGATCATATATAAGCAATACGTTGCAAAGCAATCACTTTTCAAATTCTTGTCTTAAAAAAAAAAAAATTCTGACAGTTTGCATGTTCATGATGGTACAAATAATGTACGGGTCTTTTTTGATACAAGAGAAAATACCGCCGATCAGGTTTTGTAACAGTTCTAAAAAATATCTCCAATTTAATATTTATTTATTGGGATTTTTTGCTGATGAAATATCAAATTGACAGACTTCTCAGTAGTATTTTTTTATCATTGTGTGTGGTGTTTTATTCAATACGGAAAAAGAATGCTACAGCTTATCACGTGACTTTCTTGGAAAGTAGTATATTGGATTGTACTTTCAACGACAGATTTTATTCTATTCATCAGAAGTGCTAACCAAACCCTAGCCATGTGAATATTGCTCGCCAAATAGAATCAAACCTTAAAGGTGGCGTTTCCTCAAGTAGCTTGTTGTCTTGTTGTGGGTTATTTGCACAAGGGTGAGGCACCGGTTAAGGCCTGCAGACAGATGATAATAAAAAGTACTTAAGGCAAAAGAGATTTCTTTTTACCCATGTTCGTGCTTAATGTAAAAGAAATCTTCCAGAGGAAACATATTCAATAATTCCATTTATTTATTATCTTTGTGAGGACATTCTACAAATATATAAACTTAAATGGATGATGCTTTTTATTAACAAATGCAACGTATTGACATAAATAATCAAAATTTGTAAGAGCATAAAACATTTAAATACTTTTTATTATTATTCGTTTATTCCTAAACGATAAGGACAAAATCAAAAATTGGCTTCGGATTCAACTTGAACAGTGCTAAGATTGTATTGTCAACAATAGGTTTTTATTACACAATAAGTTTGTGAAGCCAATGTATTTTTATTTAAAGTCAAAAGGCTTATTGTGCACTTAACTTAATGGAAATTCCTTTCTTCATGATTTTAAAAAAGTCATTACCAAAGCCACATTACATAATTATCAAAGAGATTTTTCGTTCAAAGGGCGCTCAATACTATCCATACATGCATGTTTTTAAACACTATAAAGAATATACATTTAGGAAGTTGGGTTATGAAATATTTCTGTCGAATAGCAGTTTTATAGAAACTATGGTCAAGTACCAGTATTGTATTTATTTTTCAATTTCAATTTTTTTGTGGTCTCTTTTATCTTCAAACAGAATAAAGACAGTATCAGAGAGAGGGAAAATTTATCGAGAAACCCAATATTCAAATGCAAAAGTCATGGCGTTGTGTTAAATTGAGCGATGCTTTTGTTGAAAAACTTGTTTCATTTGGAAGCATTCCAGTATCTTTCGAGGGCTTGAAATTACTAAGTCATCATATAATCATTACGTTTGATAAAATAATACAGATGAAAAAGTCTTCCATCGATTTTTTAAAAGTAACTACCGTTATTAATATCTTTGATGCACCAGTTTAAGGCAATTCCTTGATTACATTCTTGCCTGGACTTCAATGACGAAAATCTAATGTATCCAAGAACATTTCTTTTCATTTCATCCCATTTCCAAATTCCTTTGCCGAAACTCACTTTAAATCAATATTTTGAATTTCAAACATTGAAAAGTGGGAAAATTCGAATTTTATTGAATTGATATTTACATTTCCATACATTGCTATTTTTGTTCAGTTTACATAGATGATACTACTATCTTTATGACTTTAATATTTTTGGAATTAAATTTAGCTATGTTGTTTACCAACTCAATCGTTAAATTTTAATAAAAGTATTTTGTTTAACGATCATGATAAAAAGAGTGATATAGTAAAACAAACTGTCTGCCCTCAAATCAACTCAAGCTTTATGTTCTCTGTAGCTTCAAAATAAATATCTGCGTTAATTCAACTCTTCATTAGAAAACAGGTAGATGAGCCCACAGTAGGAACTATTGACATCGGGGATCATTATATCTGCTGATAATTGAATAATCCAGTGCTCTCCTGTCAGTCCTTTTGTAAATTGGATAATAATTCCACCTACGAAATATTTAATAGCTGACAGGGTATAGCTACTGAAGAATAGAGCTTCCACGACAGAGCAAATTATACTGTTTATGCGCCATGTTCTTACCTAATAGATCGACAGCTGCAAATCGAATCTTTGTGGTGTGTTATCAAATCTATGCTCCCTTTTTATCGCCAAATTTTATTAGCTTCTACAGTGATTTCTTAGAGGGGGTCGATATCCTTACTTTTTTTTTTCTTCTTTTTAACACTTTGGTTTAAACAACGAGAAGAAGTAAAACAGTGGCTCCGTTTTCATTGTAAAATTACTGTGCCGCTAAACTAATAGTACACGGGAAAATGCATGTTAGAAATTATAAATGTAATTGATAATGGCAATTATGTGTAAAACAATTCTTGAGACTTGATAAGAAAATCTATACTTTCCATTAATTCATAAAGGACTAATAACGAGAAGTTCTAAATTATGTCATTTTCTTTGCACGGAAATCGGTTTATGTGAAACAAATAAATATTTCTGCAACAAAATCGGTCCAACAACACTTCATGTCTTGATTTGTAATCAGTCTACTTTATTAGTTATTTCACAGAAAACATTACGAACAAAGTTATCTTGACCATGCTTGATTTGTAAAAGAACAACCATTTCTTATTTTGTAGTTGATCAAACTTCATGACAAATTATCCCACGTTTCTACCTGTCTTTTATGTCTTTTGCACACCCAACATCCTAGACAGTGATTCCTTATAATTATAGTTAATGTGAAATAAAAGTGCAATTATATAAAATCGAAAATGCTATCTAACGTAACACTTTTCCTATATATAAACAATTTTAAAGTAACGTTTCTTGTAGTTGCATTACAAAATTACAGAGGACGCCAAAATGTTCTTTTTCTCTCGGATTTGTTGTTCATTAGCTTTACTAAAGAAGAAAGGGATGCAATTATGTGACATACGTACACTTAGCTTGTGCCATAAATACATTGTACCTGTCATTTTCACTGTACTTTAATACTACCTCCAGCAACAAATCATGTATAAATGTTCCTACGCACTTAAAAATACGCACTCAAAAAAGAAGTAATTGATTATATTTTAAAAGAAATTGAAACTTTTAATTTCTTCAAATATTTTTTTTAATCGCATCAGATTTAAATTTTTCCAGTTTTCAAGAAGAAGACGTACGAATCATTAGAATTTAGGATATATATATGTTAGTACCTTTTTTAAAAACGATTTGAGGTATCTAATCTTTGCCTTCAGTTAACACTCCCTAAATGAACTGAATCTCCTGAAGATTTAACAATTACCCCTTCTCTCTCTCTCTCTCTCTCTCTCTATATATATATATATACATGTAGTATTCATTTAAGCTAATAAAGCTGTAATTTTTTTTGAATGTCCTTTTCAGGATAAATGGATTTCCGTTAAACCTGGTGTCGATTTCATTCCTGTGAACTGCTTTATTAAATTTTGAAATTGAGATCGCCTTTTCATATTCAAAATTTTCCTCAAATGTTTCAATAATTTCAAGAGTTTCGAAGTGTGAATCAAGACCATGCATCAAAAACACAATGGGATTGTATTCTGCTTTTAATCCCAACGCGGTATTGTCCTAGTCCCTATTCATATTTTGATTTTAACTTCCGTCCATCATCCTGGATATTTGCAGAGCTATATGTGTTTTCATCGCAAGATAATGACTGCTTTGCATTGCTGCTGGTTCCAAATACGACTCTCTCTATTTTGCCACACAGGGGATTTAAAAGCAGCAATGACACGCTCATTATATTATCTTCTCAGCATTTCCCGAAGTTCCATGCTAAAGAAAATGGTAGATTTATTTGGCATGTTTACGACACATCAATCAATTTATACGGATCTGTAATGTATTGCCTTTGATTCCGTAGTTAATTTCTTCCTCGATTGTGAAAGTTTTTATTTAAAAGTCAATGAATGACATTTGTTCTCCTCGTCATAGGTTTTTTTCTGTAAGATGTGGAAACAACTACTTTTATTTTTAGGGAGGGTGTAAACAATCAAAAATGCATTAATCTCACATATGGTTTTGAGTTCAAATCAAATTTCGTTTGATACTTCAAGTTACACAAACTAAACAACTTTGAGAGTATAATTTACTTTTGATCACACAGGTATTCATGCTGAAAACTATTTCCGTGTCTCTCTCACGTAATGCGAATAAATAGCACTGGACAAGATAATTCATACGCACAAAAATATAACTTGTAATCGATTTTATAATACTACCTCTTAAAATTAATTCTCACTTGTGGGTGATCAAATACTACAGGTTTTCAAAGCCACCCAATTTTTTTTTTTTAATCTCAGAAATATTTTGACCCCCCTCCAAAAACAAAAATCTTGTGTAATTCGACCTAACATAAAAAAAACTATTTCATGGTAGTTGGAGCGCTGAAAAGATTGCTTTTATATATATACACTTGTTTAATCCGTTGTCTTAATAAGGTCCTAATGCTCGAATTAGTGATATGATAATGTCATCATAATGGTAGATTTCATCGTGAAAAATATGAAAACAATTACGGAGGAATAAATCGTACATAATTGTTTATTTTTATATTCATTTTATAGAACATAACATTTAAAAAAAAAGGGGTTTTACCACTCTTCCGACTCGTCCATAAATAGGAAGCGGTGACTTTTCTACTCATTTGTAGAGAAGCCATATTGGAGTAACATGTAATTTTTTACCGAAATGACACCAAGTAAAAGTTGCGACTCCCTTTGTGCCTTTGTGATTTCCAAATTCGAAGTTTGATAAAGGAAAGGGCGCAGATTTTTTGCTGTTGAAATATGTGTTTATTGCAAGTTCCTCTGATTAATTGGTGTAGAGGATTGTCGTTATTTAGGGGGAGAGATAAATTAAATGTGAACACGATGATTTTGTATGTAACATCAGTCTGACCTACATATTGTATGCAAAAATATTTTGAGTCCTAATCTGTAAATCACGATATAATGACGCTGACCGAGGCGTGCGGACAAAAATAATCTAAATGAGACTTGGTGTTTATTGAAATTTCTAGCTAACTAGAATAGAAATTCAATCAGGAATAAACTGTACAGCATTTCTCTGTATGATTAATTCCGAGGACGGGGGAGGCAGTTGAATCTTAGCTAAGGAAAAGAGTACAGAAAGGGGGCAAACGTTAAATCGGACCCCGAAAGGCAATACATGTATTCATCGTCGGATACCCATGGGCGATCTCGTTTACTAAACAACCATGGTCAAAGTCGGATCGTCGTATATGATTTATATACATGGGTCATCTAATTGGCTGCAGCACAGAGTGGCAATGGCAAATCAACGAATCAAAGTTCGCGTTACGTATGTATTTTAGGAATTGCAAAGAACTAATGCGAAGTAAAAATACTGATTGCTAATAAATCCACTTACCAGTGCCTTTTGAAGTTTGTGAAAGCTACAACCATATAAGACTGGTATTTAATGCCAGTAACCTGTGTGAATTGACCGTAATCATTTTTAAACAAACTGCATTTTTAAGTATAGCGTCAAGATATTTACCATAAATAGCAATTAACTAATAAATGTATTTTCAAAATTGAAGAGAGTTCCAGCACGGATGTGATCTACATATCTGGTCTATTTTGTTTAGATTTGCCATATTCTTGCCAATTATTTCTTATGATGTTTTGATAGTCTTGTTAGACAGCTTCCTTTCTCCAAGGTATTTTGGGGATCAGACATTATCATGTATTACGTCACTCAAAGTTTTTAATCATCAATGTTTCGATAACTTTCGTATACTTATGGGTTATAGATTTACTGTATACAGGGTTATTTTCGCCCCGTGTTATTTTTGCCCTCTCATACTTGCAAACAATTTTGCCCCGTTTTAAATTCGTCCAGTCTTAGTTTTGTTTAAGATATTATACTGTATAATTTAAGTTCGACCTGTTTTAAATTCGCCCTAATGAAGATAGGGCGAAAAGGGTCAAAAATAAAACGGGGGCGAAAATTTCCCTGAATACAATTATTGAATTATGATCAAATACATGTAGGTCAAGATAACGAACGGTTTTCAAGCTCAAAAGTCCGATAAACATTACAAAATAGGAGCAGATAAATCACAGACTTCTATAACATCAGAGGTGGGATAAAGTGCTACGGATGGTGGAGCATCCCCTTCCGTCGTGTGCTTCTTGTCATGATAAAAAATGACGGAAAAATCCGTCGACAATTCAGTGTGTTTGCTTTTGATGTTGAACATCTCTCTGGAGAATTTTTCAGTCATATGCATACGCCACGACTTGCCGAAAGAGAGCTGCAAACTTTGCCTATACCCGACACTCAAGGTTATTGAGCAGTGAGGAACCTTTTTAGACGGAGGCTGTATGACAGCCTCCGTGTATAGGGATTGTCTTGCCCATGGAATGTAAACAGGAAGGATTTCCCAAGCACCATCTATCGGTGGAATTGTTTTCATTACCTTGAGAATTCTATATTTAGAGCGACTCTGAGTAACACCGACCGCAAGGATAGGCATAGTCTAAAACAAAGATCGCGTCACATACAAGTATAAACAAACAGTTCTACTTTTTCTAAATAAACAGGATTTGTCTAATATTTTTTAAAATGATGTATATATAAATACATTTCCTACGGAATATGTAAAAAAAAAAGTGATATACTATTAATTTTTTATCAGACAGAATATTATGAGATTTTGTTCCAACAGACGATGATAAAGCATGTTTTACAATATGCCGAGCCTTTTCCCGCCGGTTCTCACACCAAAACAAGAACGAGAAGAAATGAAGTGGCGGATCTAGAGGGAGTTGGGGGGGGGGGGGGGGGGGGGGGGGGGGGGGGGGGGGGTAACATCCACGGAGAGTGATCGAGGAACCCCACTTATCAATTGCTTCTTTTATTAAAGTAAAAACTATCTATAGTTACAGATAAGTATAAACTTTAGTTTTATATTTAATTGTAAAAACTTCCACCAGAATTCGCCTGTGTATCAAACTAAGTGTGGAGACGCAGATGTACCTGTATTATGTATTGAAGAAAATCCTGCTATGTCGCATGCAAATGTTTTATGTCGCAGGTATAAATATAACATATTTTAATAATAGATCAAGCATTTCAGTTTTAATGGAATTTTTTGTGTTTGATTGTTGTTTGTAATCTCATTTTCATTCCTTTTCTAATATCTTTTTGAAAGGACCGATAGATTGGTTTGCGGCCGATTTTTGACGCTTGCATCAATAGGTTTCATGGAGTTTTTTAATCTGACAAGGATCGATGAATAAACAAATGCATAGTATTTTTATATGTAGGAATATTAACAGTCTAGTTTTGAATTGTTTATTTGATATTATGTATAATTTCAGGAAACACATGAAAATAGATTTACACTTTCTACAAGCGGTTTGAGTGTTTGGGGTACCCTCACATTAGATAAGAGAGAAACAAACGGCAACTCTGATATTGAGATCAAAATGCATTTGTAACGTTTGACCCTTGGGTACAACCCAAATCTTGGTTCATAGGATTTACATGATTTATCACATAATATCCTAATTAATAATTAAAAATCATATCTTCTGAAATAAGTTGTCTTATTGTCATATCGTTGATCCTTATTTGCATTTGATACTTGTGTTTTACCTCTTTCACATCCCAAACTTTAATTATTTTTTATATACAAGATTA
Source organism: Saccostrea glomerata (assembly GCA_003671525.1). Taxonomy (NCBI): domain Eukaryota; kingdom Metazoa; phylum Mollusca; class Bivalvia; order Ostreida; family Ostreidae; genus Saccostrea; species Saccostrea glomerata. Next base: position 171,917 of record PRKT01000754.1, read on the forward strand.
CATGTATTTCTGATCATTGGTATTCATGTCAATTTTTTTTAACCTACATCATTGGTAAAGTGATTGTTTTAACAGAGTTACTGAAAAGCAGAAATCATAGTTATATATTTATAACTTTTCTCTACGTAATTTGTAATCATGTCTCATTGTTAATGATTGTTTTAAACAGATAAACTGAAAAGGACAACCATTTCCACTGGTATACGAGTAAAGAAAGACATTTTTTGGGTTAATCTGTCATATGATAAAATACTACATTTAATAATTCCAGAAATATTGGTTGTCAAATTTGTCAAGATATATCTTTGTTATTGTAAGCAATACTCCAGTTCTCCAAAAACAATTTAAACTTGTGAAATAGCAAGTCTTATGAACTTGATTGTTCTGTTTACATAAAGTAAGAAAGTATATTTTATTCCACTCAAAAAATTGTGTTCTGGCACGAACATTTATTGCATGTTAATGAAGTTGTATTACTTAAAGAAAATTCTGTGTTGCTTTCAAGCTAGGTCACCCCATTTTGTATCACAAAGGTTTAAGACAAACTGTACTATATTATGTTGTTCATGTCCAATTACCTGGCTGCTTCTTTTTCCATGTTAGCTCATATCATAACATTATTACAATAAGGCCGAGAAATTTTGATTTTGGTAGCTGTTACATGTCATTATTATGTTAACAGTAGGTCTCTGTGACCTATAAATAAGATATCTTGAAATATGGAGACTCCTGACAGGTTGAGGCCTAGTGCTGAATCCAGAAATTCTGAAATAGGGGGACCAGTTTGAGGTCAGGGAAGGGGCCCACAGCCACAATTAAAACACTCATTTTCAAATATTGCGTATTTTTTGGACTCAAAAGGGAGGGGGCCAGGGGCCCCTTTTAATTCCGCCAGTGGGCTCATGACTAGAACATACTAAACCTACATTCATCAAACCGGGCCTGGAGGCATACAACTTAGACAAGCTCACTTTTGATCTCAGTCTCACTTTTCCACTATATATTCCTTAAGTGAGACTGGGATAAAAAGTTAGCCCGTCTAAGTTTTATGTCAACCAGGCCTAGTCAATTACTCTTTCTTACTTTGAAAGGTTTAATATTGAAAGTATCTCATCTAAATAACAGTGAACTTTAATCAAGGCGAAGTTTACATTACAAAGATGAAATTATAATATATAATATAATATAATAATATCCCAAAAACCTCCACATTATTTCTCATAATATTCTTTACAGCAATGTATGATATATATATTTCTTTTGTGTTCTCTCATACATGAAGCCTCCGTCTAACAGTACTTTCAGTACTTTGATTTTTTCGGTTCAGCACTGACTGCGACACGGGACTTCGGTTGATACGGTCTCATCCGAAGGACTGGTCTACATGTTCTACAGTGGGATTCGAACCTGTGACATACTGACGTAAGGGTCAACACCTTACTTTGCGACTCTAACCACTCAGACGCTCTAACCACTGCACCTAGCAAACGACTAATTTTTGTATATAATAGCCTTAAAATTTGTGATCATTTGTTTTTAATGATAGATTTTATTTATTGACAATGTCATTTCATTGACCATGGAACTTACGAAATGATGACTTTAAAGAGACTTTTGATATACTTGTTTCATAAACTTGTCCATTACTTAAAACGTTTTAGAAATTATTCGTACGTAGAGTATGCTCTTGTGTATCGGATCAACTGATAGGTATAAATCTCAGATGTAGTTGATAAGGGTATATTGCTGCACAAGTAAGGGTAGTTGACGATTGATTGAATATTGTTTTCACTCTATGGAGACGCCACCACTTGACGGTAGAGAGCTGCAAATTTTGTCCTTTACTCGGCACTCAGGGCCATTGAGCAGGGAGGGATCTTTTTTGTGCCAGCACTTAATGCGACACTTGGCCTCGGTTTATGTGGTCTCATCCGAAGGACCGGTCTCCATGTCCCAAAGTGAGATTCGAAACTGCGACGTAAGGATCAACTCCTTACTTCGCGACTCAAGAGCAGTCGCTCTAACCACTGCGCCACGTTGGCGACAGTTGACGATTGAAAAGTTTAAGCAATTAAGGTTATCATAAAGCGTTGTTGTAAGACTACGTCTTTTTCTAGTAAAATATGTCAGACTCTGGTATCTTTTATTGCAAGATCTTCGGGATGTATCGTGTCGACATAAGAATGGAAACTTAAAGGTACTGTGAGCTCACTTTATGATACTCCCGCCTCCCATATGCTTAAAATGGCCATGTTTTGCACTGAGAGGCCCAAAATAAGTCAAATCAAAAAACAAAATAGGTGCACAATGGTATTATAATGTAATAAGGAATCTATGAAGGTATCATTAAATTTTATTCAGTAGTATAGGTGGAGTTGCGGATAAGAGTTTGGTAATTGGTACCCTTCAATATTATACAAAATGGCCGTATCTATTTTGCTCTGGGTAAAGGCCCTGTCACACCAAGCTGCGTTCACACGGTCATTACGGCGTTGTTAGAATTTTAAGATCGCCTTAGAATCGCAGGAAAATTGCTCAAATTTCTGTAAAATTTTCACAAGATGAAGATGTCACGGCGTCCCTATGGCGACGGACACGATTCTACGGCGATCTCACGGCGTTCCCAAGTAGATCTCTCGGCGATTGACTGTGCTTCCGCGGAGTTGTCACGGCGCGTTAGGAGTTTTCACCTCGTGTTCACGGCGTTCTCACTGCGCTAGCTGCGTTCACAATACGTTCACAATGCGTTCTATACTCATTGATATATATTCAGAAGGAATGTAAAACATTTTTGTCTAAAGATTCAAGTTACAGGATGAAAAGAAATATTCTTAATACTTAAAAATGTTCTATTTAAATGATTTAGTACTAAATTATTAATAGTTTTATGATTAAACTCCTTTTTTCAATTTTATCGGTTCAGATGTGTTGTTAGATTTTCTTTGATTTTATTATGAATGTGAAAAAAAATAAACACACTGAAAAGTTTTCTACAAAATTTAAGTGAGACAACAGAACAATTTCTGATGTAATTTTTTCTTCCATTTTTTTTTCACTTGAGTAAGTTGCTCCTAGTGCAACAAATACGTTGGAATTATTGCTGATCAAATATGATCCCATTGCTCGTGTTTTGTGAGCTGGCTGACAACGCTCTAACAACGCCGTGAAAGCGCATTGTGATCGCCAACGGACGCTGTAGAAACGCCATGGGAGCGCAATGATCGCAGTGACAATTCCGTGCTGTCACCGTGTAATCGCAGTCGAAAAAATCACAAGACGATAAATCTCATTAGAAGCACCGTAAAAACGCGATGGAAACGCAGTGACATCTCCAAGGACTCCGCGACATCTCCGTGGAAGCGCCTTCTACTATGACTGCGTTCGTGCCGCGATCATGTGCGTCTTCACGGCGTTTGTACGGAGCTCCCACTACGTTGTTGGAGATCTCACCGCGCTGCTACGGCGATCATACTATCAGACCGCGATCACACGGCGCGTACTTTGTGCATGCCCAAAGTGATTGCCGTCCCCTGGCGTTCTACGAGAATCTACAACGTTAAGTGAAGATCTCGCTGCATTGTCACGGCGCTGTAGGAGACGCTACTGCGATCACCTCGGCGTTTTGCAATTTTTGAGGACGCCGTGCAGTCGCCGTGAAGACGTAGCCCCGGTGTGACAGGGGTTTAACCCAAAGTATCTGTCCGATCAAAAAGTATAATAGGAGTTGCATAATGGCATTATATAGCAAAGATTCTGTGAAAATTTCATTCAGTGGCAAAGGAGGAGTTGTGGATAATAGATGGGTACCCCAAAGCGTAACAGACGGACGTACAGACGGACTTCCCAATCACTATATACCCTTCCGCTTTTCAAGCGGGGGGGGGGGGGGGGGGGGGGGGGGGGGGTTATAATAATCATTGTTAATTGACAAGACGTCGTCGATGTATTGAAATGTCAAACTAAAGACCACAGTATGTTTTCTTTTTTTTACGGAAAAGATTTTGAAAAATTAGGCTTTCAATTAATTTTAAAAGGGCCTGCGCTAACAACGGGGCGCAATTAGTGCCCAGGGGACTTCCAATAATTTGTTGGAAGACCTGGTCTCCAAAACCCAGATAGGTATTGTTTTTGTTTCTTTACATGAACAAAAAAAGAAAGATTTTTTTATGATGGTTGCCATATAGCCTTGAATGAGCTACGGCATTCTGATACATTCGTTTAAAATCTTGTGAATTTCAAGACTTATCACTGATATTAAAGTGGACTTTGTGTCTCGAATGCGTTTTGAAGCACTTGTTATAGAAAACACTTTTCGAAATGGCTTCGGTATTCTACTAAGTTTTTAGATTATTTTTTTTATATTATCTTTTTTAAAACACTTTATATATTCGTTTTTCATAATTAACATCATTAAGCAGAACTATGTAGAAAGGAAGCAAACTATAAATCTTGTTTAGATGTACACATGTAACTACTAAATTCATCAACAACTTGGTAATTTAAAAAAATACCTTCGTCTTTTCAACTTCCATATTCCTGTGAATAACTATGCAAAAAACTATGTCAAGTTGGTCTTTGAGTAAATAAATAATCAAGTAGTTTTCGTGTAAAGAATGAGTGCACTTCAGCTATGAGAGTTGGATCCCGATGTTATGCGCAAAATAAAATTCCAAAATTCATCAAATTTATGTTTTATAGGTATTAAACGATGTCTTAAGAGCAGGTTTTGGTACATTATATTACATGAAAGTATTAAATAATGCCGAGCTTTTGAGACGGGGGTCTAAAAGTTTTGTCACATTTCTATTGTTATTCATATGCATACCAGTTTTCAACGACATTGTTTACATCGAGCCGCAACTTGGCCATTGGTCTCATTTGCACAGAATGTGTACTTTAATTTAAACATACATATCCAAAGGACAATGTTGGCCAAGTTGCGGCTCATATCTAATTAAGGTAGTCCGATCCTCAGGTTTATAAAATTAGCAGTTAAGAAATCAAAAATACTCATTAAAGTAACATCAGCAATGCATTTTCTAATTACAAATTGATCAACAAATATATTCTAGGTTAGAAAACGATAGGTATCCAGGCATTCAGAAAATTGTCATGATTTTTATACATATTTTGTATTTTTTGTCTTCGTATAATTCTTCATTATATTCTATAATACATAGTACAAAAGACTTTTATTATCATTGCAAGACACCACAAATCACTTATTATTTCATATCATGCTAATAAGCATTGGTCTAAGCCTTGATTCAAGAAAATTTTATTTCTCTAAAACTTTATTAATTTTTTTTCCTTTTATAGGGTACAAATGCCAACTTTTATAAGACCTTTCCTAGGACTTCCAAAAACCTTGAATCTTATAAAGTTGAATAAAATGAAAATTGTTGCAGGAAAAATTTCATTTGCAAGCTACATTTTGATGCATTTTCAATTAAATATTAATTTTTGGAGTAATCCTTCCTGGCTGAGGATCGGATATCCTTAAAAAAATTCCCCAAACTAGGGTCGAGATAGTTACTAAATTAACCGGTCACCGTGTATCAATGATTGATATCATAATCACCTTACTCAGGTGACATTCTACAGTTCGATACGCTAACGCTTTCATTGAGCATTTCCTTGTGTTTTAGTTTCTTTTGTGACAGTATCTTTCGCAGTTCCAACTTCAAACTATCGAAGATTTTTGCGCAAATTTTAATGGGGTTTGAAGATAATATGTCTCTTATTTAACTTTATATTTTTTTCATCAGGGGTTTTGAAAGAATTCTGGTATTGATAGTGTAATTCATAACTACATGTACAGTTGTATAGGTTCATGTCGCCTCTGTATTATGGTCTGCAGGGCGAGACATCTACCCCATTCCTAAACATTAGAATCATTTATTAATTATGCACCATAAACAATGAAAACAACACAATCTCTCTCTTCTCCATTTAAATTCGTTGTGCGAAAAAATTATATGTGCTAATGTTTAAATTCCACATCCATGCGATTTAAATGTCTCGTTCAAATTTCAGGAATTTAAGGCTTTTACGTGTTCTTTTCAATTACATTGTCTGAATTTTATAGAAATATGTATGACAAAAAAATTCTATAAATAAATGCTTGCACAATAATCATAGATTATTTTAGCGATATATTGTAATATAAAGCTTGAAATGGGTAGCTGAAAAGGTTTCAAATGACGTACTAGAGTGCTCTCATTCTTTCTTAGTTTGTTTGTACTTATATGTGAATGGAAACAAGAAATACGAGAAAGTTGCACGCCAAACTTGTTTGTTCTCAAATTTAGATCGGTTTGAACTTAAAAAGGCTTTTATCCTCTTCATTATAGAGAGCTAAAGACGGTAATCAGTTAATGTTTAAAAATTCATGGGCTGCTTCTGTACTTTAAAGACCTCGATTTCTCGACATACCCGCGCTGATATCTGTTTTCACTTGAGGCCGTAAATAATGAATACAGATTCCGCGCTTTCCCTTCTCTTAAGTCTGTAAATGTGATTGAACTGCTTGCGTATGTCTTCCGGCGTATAAAACAGAAGTGAATGGCATCAGATGGCGTTCTTTAAAGACACCAGAAATCAATACTCTGCTCCTTTAAGGCGGGATGTCCCTCTGATGGGCAGATAACTCTTACTTATTCCTATATCATGAATTCTTAATGAATACTTTTCAAGTGATATCAAAGTTGAACTGCGTGGTTTGCCTAAATCGACATTATTATTATCAATATAATCTTTATTATAATTAGTAAATACGAAAGAGATTTTATTAATTAACCTCATTATTAAATAAAATGACAAGAATGGCAGTATTCGTTGTATGAAACAAAACGAATACTCAAAACTATTACAAGGAAAGACAATTGTTCGTTCTCTTTTAAAACATTTAGCTCACCTTAGCTGAAAGCTCATGTAAGCTTTTCTGATCACCCGTTGTCCGTCTGTAAACTTTGCACATTTTCAACTTCTAAAGAACCACTGGGCCAATTTTAACCAACCTTGGTACAAAATATCCTTGGGTGAAGGGGAGTTTAATTTGCTAAAATAAAGGGCCAAGACACCTCCCAAGGGATGATAATAAAGAAAAGACAAAAATTGTATGGGGTCATTAAAAATCAAGAACCACTGGGCCAGATAAGCTGAAACTTATGTGGAGGCATCATGGGGTAGTGGAGATTTTAAATTCTTCAAATCATTACCTACTGGGATAGGGTGGAGCCAAAAGAGGGAATCCAAATTTTACATTGAAATATATAGGAGCAATCTTTAAAAATCTTCTTCTCAAGTATCACTGGACCAGAAAGGCAGAAACTTACGTGGAAGCATCCTGTTATAGTATAGATTTTTAATTTTTCAAATCCTTATCCCCGGGGATATGGCGGAGCCACAGTAGGGAATTTTGAAATATGTAAGAAAAATCTTAAAAAATCCTCTTCTCAAAAACAACTGAGTTTAAAACACTGAAACTTAAGTGGAAGCATCCATAGGTTGTGAATATTTAAAATTATTTAAATCATGACCTATGGGGTAGGGTGGAGCCACAATAGGAAATCCGAGTATTACATTGAAATATATGTGGAAAATCTTTTAAAATCTTTTTCTAAAGAAAAACTGGCTCAGTTAAACTGAAACTTGTGGGGAAGTATCATTTGGTAGTGTAGATTCTAAATTGTTTAAATCATGTACTCAGGGGTAGGGCGGGGCCACAATAGGCATACAAGGCGGAAACCTTGTAAAGAACAGCATGGCCAAAGTTACTCAGGTGAGCGATGTGGCCTATGGGCATCTTGTGATCATGTAATATGTACCAGTTTGAGGTCATTTTATAATTTGATGTCTGAAAGCTGAGAAAATTAAACAAATAAAAGTAATCAGAAAAGCACACCCTGTTGTTAAAGATTTCTGGATTTATTGGAATTTACTCACTATCTCAGAAGTCTTTAAGATGATTAAATTGAGGTCCAAAGTCCAATGTGCCATTCATCAACCTCTGCATAAGACAGTCCCGCAATATAAGATATTGGACATAGCGGTATCATTGTGCTGGTTTCATTTGTTTCAAACCAATGAGTATGATAAAAGCTAATAACTGCAAAAGAAGACTCTGTGTTGAAATAGAACAAGTAATCCAGTTAATGACCATAGAATAAACCAGCGGGCCCATAGAGAACCTGACTGGGTCTTCTAACAAGCTTTATAAATCCTCCAAGACGAGACACACCATTACTTTTGACCCTGTGTCTAACGTTAAATTAAGTCCGATATGATTAAGTTTGTCGCAGTATCGAGTTAAGGTATCATTTACTCCATTTTATTTCAATGTTATTATAGACATTGAACAAATTTTCCCACCGGAAGGAACTTACTAATACGTAAAACAAGCATTATAGGCTAGATGTATTTAAGCCGTAGACCCACACTTCAGACTAGGAATGAGGTAACTGAAAGAGAAAAAAAATGTAATATTACTGCAACCGAGTGTTGATTAACTACAAATTATTTAGAAATTGGAATTCATTAATAATGGTACTTTTTTTTCAATTGCCTGCAATTGTAATTTAATTTTAACTATGAAATCAATTTAACTTTGCACATTGAGTCAAAACCATGTGTTCCTTTCATTATGTCTTTATCATAAAACGAAAGATTTATTAAAAATGTGAAAATTGTTGGTATATGATAACTAACGCAAGTAAAGATTGCAAAATAAGAGTGCCGGAAAAACAAAGGTTGTAGTTACGTTGCATGTCTAGTTCACGCAAATTTTATTTTTAGAGGATGAACTTGTAAACAACATTGAATTGGAGCTTGAAGTTTGAAGAGCTTGAAGAAATAAGTATGTAATCTTAATCTTTTTATGGGGAAATTCATGTTTTGGTACTTGAGACCACAACCCTTCTGCGCACGCGTAGGACAAGGAGGAAGATTTCATCCTGACCCAGAAATTTTTTTTCTTTATTTAATATTTAATGGTTCCGAAACTTAAAATTTTCTGAAATCTAATACTTTCAAGAAATAAACCTTTGAACGGTCATGCAAACATTCTATTTTTGTCAATTCTCTTGCTTGCGCATCACGTTGTCACCTTAGCATTATACATGTATGTGCTATCTATCTGACATTTCTAA
>PRKT01000754.1:181163-218271 GCA_003671525.1 Saccostrea glomerata
GGGGGGGGGGGGGGGGGGGTAGACAGTCAAGTTGCGTTGCATTGTGAGTACGGAGGTATTCTGTTCAATCATTTCTCTAATCCAAAAAGTCATCGTCATGAGCTCGCTGCGCTAAAAATAATCCATGCAGAAAACTGCCTCTTTAAAGACAACATTGCCGCCATGCGAATTATCACAATATACATTTTTTTTCTATATGAATAACTATAGACAATAATTATCAATGGAATAATCTAAAAAAAAATTAAATAAAATATTATAAACTGAAAATTCAATGTCTTGTTAAATGTTGGTTAAGAAATTTAAGGCAGGGTTTTTAGAAATATCTTTACTCCTTCTCTGCACAAGTGAAGACATTGAAATCCTGCCCGACTCGTAAAAAAAATCCGTATTCAAAATATTGAACAACCCCGTTAAATTTATAACATGTATTCCATAAATTCTTTCAAGTAAACAAAATTAAGCAGAAAATTTTCAGTGGACGTAAACGTTAACATTAAATACTTTGTATAATATACATGTAATACATGTGCACAAAACCAGGTTGTAATCTGATACATGCAATAAATTTTAAACATATATTATATAAAGTCTCAAGACTTTGATCCAAAATATATTTAATCATCAACATGGATCAAATTAACAAGCAAGGGACACAACGATTTAAAAACATGCAGCAGTTTCATCTACCTATTTATCGATTATGTATAGACTCAAGGAAATTGTGAATACTTCCAAACATTATATGGCTAATCCAATAACCAAATGCATTTTATTTGGAAGAAAAAGTATTTATCAAAATTTGGGACTTCCTGGCCTTTGAAATCTATGCTTTAATCAAGGGTGGTAAGATGATGGTGTAATTGTACAGTAGCCCCATTAACTCCCTTTAGTTCCAGCAAAGTTTGATTCTTACTCTTTTGTTTCTAACATCAATCATTCCGGAGTCGAGCAATAATTTGTCGTCCTTCCACAAAAATACAATAATTACCATCATTTCCTGGCAAATCGAATTCATCAATTTCTATTTACATTCACTGCTGAAATCTACTTTAGATAATGTCGTGATTTGCGAAGGATAGTTCCTTTAACGTTTAGGTGAATTTACGAATCGCTGGAATGGACTTAAGGACTGCATGCCACAGACCACTATAAATGTCTTTGTTTTTTGTATTCTCAGAAAATAATGTCTCGAGACGTTTTTGGCTTGTACTCATACATGGATGCATATTTTATAATCGCATATTTCATGTTTGCATGTTTGAATTATATGATATATACAATATCAGGACATGTCATAATATGCTTTGGAAAGATTAAACGGGAAATTTGAGCTTGAATGAGAGTGATATGTCCTGTAAGTTTCATCAAACTGTTCCTTTACAACTTTTCCCCCTCTGTAATCAATGACGTAGGTATTTTAGAAATAGTGCCAGTTTTTGCAATGCCTTGTGAAACAGAACTAATAGTTTACGTACCAGATTAAGTAACTTCGATGTAACGTCACAAACATCGTTAAAGAGTCGTAAATCTGTTTAAGAGCTGCAATTAAAGTCAATGAATTGGTGCCGCTTCCACATATATCACATAGATGTTTAAGATTCGGAGGCACAGTATTACATACATTCATTAAAATAGGATTAACAGCTCAAAATATGAGCGAAAACAACAACAACAAAAAACAGTATTGTTCCTTGGTAAAAGGTTGAAATTTATCAACTTGGAAGTCTTTCTTTTAAAATTAAGTATTTACCTAGAGAAGTTTGACAATTGAATATTTATATTCTATTGATTAACATTGAACTTTATTTTTCTCTTATAATAAACTGAAATAGTCCTTAACCACCTTGCACAGATCTCTGATCTCCATGGACTCAAAAGTAGTTTGTAACCAGGATTCCTTCAAAAAGCATTTAATGGTTAGGTAATTGAGAGCCTGTTTTGCAATAGGGCTGTTTGCATAATACAATCGATGCTCGTTTAATCATTATGCAACCGGTAACCATTTTAACGAAGTATGTGAGAAAGCAATTTTTGCGACAACATTAAAACAAAAAAATATCCCTCCAAAGATTAAGGAGAACGAAGATAGTATGATTTGTAATTTATTCGTTTCCATTATGGCATATCAATGCAAACTGCACCACTATCTAACATAAAAGAAAAAAACGACACATTTAACTTTAAAAAAGTATAAAAATACTAATGTCATGCAATTACAAAATTGCATACAAATTTACTGAAAACGATTTTTTACCCTTGGTAGAAAACTTTTAATCGATACCCTATAAGGTAAGCCACAAAAAGAAAACAAAACCAGAAAATTTGTTTTTGTAAACAATAACAGATGTCCCCCGCGCTGACCGTTCCCTGTAGTTTACTTCTGGGCACCTGATTCCACCTTTTGGAATTTCCGGGATCCGTGTTTTATGCCTTGTTAACAGATTTGTATTGATTTTTTCAGATCGATCACGGTTCATTATAAATCGTCACATTTTACAGTTATGGAAAGGAAGGTCATTTTGAACATTGCATTCAGAACTATGATCATTATGACTGTTTAGATTTTTTAAGATTGTCCAATTCATCTCCTGGAAATCCTGCTGAATAATGTGGAACAAAAACCAGTTAAAAGGATAATAGTCTTAAAAAAATAAATATAATAGAGCGATCAACAATCAACATTTTGGAATCAAACTCAGTTTTAACATAATTTAACAGTATGAAGCAAGCAAATCTGCAGTTAACCAGTACTCACTGTCACCTACACATTCAACGTTTTTGACATCGGACAAAAATAGTAGGTTTTCTGGAAATAATAGACCAATTGACTTCATTTATTGTCTTTTTACTTTCCAACTTGCTGTCGCCTATAAAAATGATGTTAATTTTTCGTATATTAAAATATCCAGAAATAGTGGATAAGCTATGCTTCAGTTAAATTTTATATAGCGAAATGTACAACTTTTAAAAAGAAGAAAAAAGTGAAAGTAAAATATAATGACTATGCTGAAGTTTTTTATTTGACCTTTTATTTTTATGTAAAATAGAGTGAAAATGCCGAAAAATAGAGCTGATAAAATGATATTTCAAAAATGTAAAAACAATAAGTAGTCCTGTTCATCAACGACTGCATCGTTGCAAACCACGGCCAACATGTGCGATCCTCTCCCATTCTGGCGGACTCCGAACCGTGGTTTGAGATGATGCAACGACTGATACGGTTTCTGTTTATAAATAATTTCTAAACATAAGTAAACTGTAAGCTGTCTTTGCCTTGAGATTGCTCTCGGTATGATACAAATTGATTCTTTAATAAATACCCTTTCAGATTAACACATATTTTTGCACCTAATTTCTATGGTCACACAAATATAAGATTCTTCAAATGTTACTTGAAAAAAAAACAATATCTAAAAATTATTGTTAAAATTTGTAAACAGTGGCACATGCATACCTGAATTTTCTTTATGCACACCGAAATGACGCAAAAAGTAAAATACTGGAGACAAAAGCAGTCTTGATATATTAAAATTTTCACACAAATCAAACTTTTTTTTTAAGACAAGGGAGCCTTCTGGGAAATTTTTAAAAATCTTCGAAAAATGTGTAAATATCATAATACTTACATGTGAATTAAATGGAAACTATTCAATTTCAATGGCTGATCACAAACACTGAGGTGTTCAGTAATATGAGCTGAATGTACTTTCACAATGTTTATAAGAACTTTCAGTGGTTGTTATTGTTCCCTTTTAATAGCTTGATTTGATTTTCAAAAGTGCAATAAAGAAGGATTACATGTAAATCTGCCATTGGCATCTTCCGGAAAGTATATTACTAAGACAGAAGAAACTGAAATCTATCGATAGAATGTGACCTTTTGTAACACTGTCTACCATAATTATTTGTCATTTTGTCAATATGACATCCGTTTAAATTGTGATATTTATTTATATGGCATATTGATATATTTATTTATAAGGCATTATTGACATAATGTAACTAACTATACAGAAAAGTTTGAACATATTGCAGTGCAATCATAATCATTATTCCTGAAATTTGCAACAAGATATAGTTGATACATTTAATTGTCTTCGAAATAAATCTATAATGGCAATAAATATTACTCTCCGCTGTAAATTGTCCTGCTATAGGCATACATGTACTTGAATTTTTTTTTTATTATTCGAGGATAAACGTTTAAACATTTTCATTTTCTTTTCATAAACCAGTGAACGTATTTTTCAACAAATTTTGGTATACAGCATAAATGGGTAAAGGGGGACAAAAATTGTGAATTTCATGATATCTGCCTCCTGGGACCGAGAGGTACATATTGTACATGTAGGGCCAGTAATATCAAAATTACGTGCTTCTGGATATCAAGTCAAACTGTTGCCAATGAATCCTTTATTATCAAAATTTGGAAATTTATGGCCCCTGGTGTTAGGGTGGGGCTCTCTTGATTATACAGTGAAAAATGCATTTTTTATTTGAAAATCTTTGCCTCTAGGTATTTGGCAGACATACGAAGTATATGGTTATGATGGGCGAAAATGAATTTTTTTTTATTTCACGGCCCTTGGATAATGGATTCTGGTGTTAAGGCGGGATTCTATTGATTAAAGAGTGAAAATGCATCATTTCTTTGCAAAATTAATCGTCGCCCCAGTGGCGCAGTGGTTAGAGCGTCCTCCATCGAGTCGCGAAGTAAGGAGTCGATCCGTACGTCGTGGGTTCGAAAAAAAATTGTGGGACGTGGAGACCAGTCCTATAAACCGAGTCCCGTGTCGAAATAGGCGCTGACACGGAAAAGATCCCTCCCTGCTCAATGGCTCTGAGTACGAGTATAGGACACAATTTGTAGCTCTCAAAAGGCAAGTGGTGACGCCTCCATTATAGTGAAAAAATTCTCGAGAGGGACGTTAAACAACATTCAATCAATCTTTGCAAATGTCTCTTCCCTGAGTATTTAGAAAGGTGTTCTAGTTATAATGAGAAAGAACATTTGTTTACTGTAGGTGTCTGTCATATATTTTTTTCTATAAGGGTCGTGCATTAATTCTCTGGTCCTTTAGCCATCTATCTGGGATTTTTGTGTCCATATGTTTTATATTCATTAACGTTTAATTATACTGTACTTTCCTTCTTTCATTTATCGAGAGGAGTTACTTACAGACAAAGTGATTTCCAACAATTTCATCTATATTAAGTTATAATCATAGACTTTGAAAGATAAATATATTATCCGTGAAATTATAAGATTACGCATCCTGTGGATCTTTTCTCCAACCAATCAATGTATGTATTGCATATATCTTAATTGAAAATTCCCTTAATTAGACAATATCTATAATTGTTATTCCTGTAAAACTTTTATTAACACTTATTATGAAATAGAACTCAAATTTATTCTTATCAAGTTATTGAAAAAAAAAAGATAACTACATAACAAAACAAAGGACATTAATATATTTAGGAGAATCTAGAATTCTCACGCTAGTTACTTAGTCATTGTTCCTTAATGCCGTGTTTATTGAGTTAATTTTTTCTTGTTGTGTAATTAACGCACTCCATGGTTTATTTCCCCGCCAGTAATTACTTTTATTGTAGATGGAATCTTTCTTTTCTCGGGTACAGCATCGTAAAGAGACATTACTCGGTCAATATCGTTTCGTCTTGTTTTATCAAGTGAAGTAAACATCTTACAAGGGTTTATTGGATGGCAAAAATCTCTTCTGCAGATGTACTCCGGAGAACAGATTCCTATCTCCCTGATTCTTATTTTTCTGACAGCTTACAAATGTAGCGTGCCGAAGAATATGGTGTATCGTTACGATACGTAATTTGTACCAATTTGGAAGAAAAATTCTTCCATTTTTCGGACCATTCCACAATCCTCTGGCACGCGAAGTAACTGCCAGATGATACCTGTATTTAGCTTAATTACACACATCCATATAGGAATTATTACAAATTTATATGACATTTCGTTTAATGACCTCATTAGGGACCAAACCAGATACCCTGTCTTTCCAAATCGACGACATTGCGTAATAAAGCCAAGGAATTAACAGAGGTATAAATACGAATTTCCTTATAAAATACATGAACTTTATAAAGCATCACTTGGGAGCACCTTGTTATAAAATACAGAAAATATTACTGTAAGTATTCATTCCTTTCTTTTAAATTTCCTCCCCCTCCCAACAAAATATCGAGGCACTGCGTGGGGGATTTTCTTTCTGGAACTTCTTTGACGTCTAAGGTGATGGGTTTACTTAAAACATTTTTTGAATTGCTCCAATCAATTAGAATGTTTGCATTTTGCCTAATCTCAAGTGTTATCTAATTTGTAATGAGTTACGAAGACGGGAGAAGATTAAGCATTTATAAATAACCAAAAACTAATTAAACTTGGCAGCAGGGCAACATTAAGTGGCAATAGAACCAGTAATGAAAATATGATAAGGGTAATTTCCTACCGTCATGATTTCTACTACAACATAACTACTAAATCCTTCGGTAGAATTCTATGGAATAAAGATTTATAGTTTAAAGGTAACACTATCTGTTTAACAAATTATTGGTATTTTTTGGGATGTTTTCTGAGAACAGTAGTTATAGGTTTTAGAATTGATGGTACAGACATGTAGGTTAAGGAATGACTACAGAGTGAAATAAACCATCTTTCTAGAGTTGTTTCAGGTGGGTCTCTTGGAGCACCTGAAAATCGAAAATATGTTCCTCCGATGGGTATAATCAGTCTATATCATTTTTGAAAATAAAATATTTAATAAAATCGACCTTTAATTCCCTGGTCTTTTTATTATTAATTTACATGTTTGTTATACTGCCATATTAAAGTTTCTGTAAAACATAAATTGCAGAATCTCGCATGCTTTGTTATAATAAATCCAGACGAGAAGATATTGGAACATTCGCTTTTAACTTTTTAACTCTCTTTAAATAATTTTGTCGATCTTTCACTTTCTCAACCACATAACAATGTTATCAATACAAACAATTTTAATCGTAAATATATGTAATAAAAATTAAAATGTCTTTTCAATAAAGATTCTCTTATTTCATTGATTTTCTTATTTGAATTTTAATATTTATTCGTTTAGAATGCGAACAAAAATATCCGACGATTGACATGCTCTGGATAAACATTGAATACATGAGTATATAACATAGTACAGATGAAAGTACACGGATAAGCTAATTGTATTATTTGAAATTTACCACACACGTAGGCTGGCACGTGGAACCTCAATTTTCTGATATCTAAAGGCTCGTATTATACTTAGATCTCAAAGACTAGACTCTTTGAATTAATGACACAGCAAAGGAAATGAGGTGTAAGTAATGTCTGGGTAGGTGAACCTATTTTTGGACTTAACACGGTGCCAAGTTGTAAATTTTGTATTTTCTGCCACCCGGTAATTTACAACGAAACAACAGGCTGAAATTGAAACTTTTTAGTCAAACTGAATGGTCACTTCCAAAGATCTGGAAATCTGACTAAACAGATGTCAACCCTTCAGTCACTTTTTACCTCTTAGTTAACTGAATGACATAGTTTCATTCTTGGTAAATGATATTTTTTAAGCATTAAATAGTCTATGTTTCAAAATGTAAAATTGTATTTAAAATAATATGTGTCGTAAATTAAGCACTTATTAGAATATCTTTACTTTTATTTCGGACATTGAAGAGGAAAAAAGAAACATTTCACCCACAACACAACAATAAACTATCTGTAAAGGTGTTAGATAATATTGACGATCACTTGGTACAAAAAAAGATATATTTAAGCTAAAAAAGATATATCATTTTATAGTGTTAAGTCATCCTGGTAGAATCCAATTTAATCACATGTACATGAACATAACTATACATTGACGTCTTGGCATTGTAAAATAACATGCCAATGTCCTTACTGACATATATCATTTCATCAAATAATATCTGCAAAATGACTATTTTAGTCACGTTGCAGATTTTATTTGATAAATGAAATATGTAAGTGTTATTCCCTCACTTATCTATAATTCATATGATCAGTGAAATGCAAACAAGATTTATCTTTCGTGATCTGAAACATACTGCATTTTTTCTCCTTATCAGAAACAAGCAGCAAGGTTTCGACATGACATTGCGTCCATTATTTTAAGTAAAGCAAATCACGTAGATTTCATAGTCGTTCAGGTGTGAAATCGATGCGCTCTTACAGTATCCCCAGCAATAAGGCAAACTGAGAGAAAGCTTTTTCATTTTGCATGATCTGGTCCTGTAAATTTGTAAAGGCATCAATCTATAGTTATGGAGTTTGTAATCCTTTCACGTGTGAATAAAAGGCAACATTTCCGCAGGTGACACAGATAACTAAGTAAAAAATAATGTTCTTTTTCATATGTGATATCGTAATCTTCCTTATTGAAATGTTCAATGGAATTACAGCTTGTCAGGCCTGTATATTTATTATCCATCTATAACTTATGCTTTGAATGTTATATAGAAATATTTTTCACATTAATATTTACGAGAAGTTAAGTTTGTATTTTGTTTACAGAAAAAAAAATAATGCAAAAGAACGATTCGAAAAGGAAAATATGATATCCTATTACTTTGATAATTGATTGCTTAAGAAATGAATGCTTTTTTTTTAATTCGAAAATTCAAAAAATGGGATTGAAAATATTTTTCATGGAAAGTAACTACAGATTTTAAAGGACAAATAAAAATCAATCAATATTTTTTTTTTCTAAGTATGTTATTCAATACAAGCTATTCATGGCTTTGCCGTCAGATGTTCCCAACACATTAAGATAATCTCCTTGATATGAAAATAAAATTTCGCGGTCTGTGAACGTTGTCGTTAATTATACGATGTTGCATTCACTTCCGTTTAATGTAAGTCCATTACAATATTCAACCTATATTTTTACGCTATGTAATGTGTTCAATGTTGATTACATCAAGTAAGATTAATTGAAACTTCAATGCAATGGAATCCAATTTTCCATCTGTTAATATTGAATAGTGTAAATTGTCATCTAACTGTTTTTATTCCTGATAGTTGCGCATCTTGAAAACTTACGAGTGTATTCAGAGTGGTAAACAGCGTATTAAACGAGACTTTTAAGACATGCAGATATATAGAAACAAGTAAACATTGATGTAATCATCAATTGTCGCCCGGGAAATATATTTAAAGTAAACAATGAAATTGAGTCTTGATCTTCAAACCGCTTCGATACGAATGAAAAGGCATGCGTCTAATTGATAGAGACGATAGTCGCGAATATTTTGAAAACTTATAGTCGGATAAAAATCAAACAAAAACGATACCATTTTAAACTTGATCAATTCCTCAAGTAAATATTGGCTGCATAAAATATATATTGAAGTTATACACATGCATCACCTATATACAAAAATGTTTTAATTTTCAATTTTAGAAAATAAAACACGAACTGTGCAGAGTACGTTTTTATGCGAGAAGTAAAATTCGATCCTCTAAAAAAAGGGACCTGTCGTTTTTTCGATAGTATATGATAAGCAAATTTATATATTAAATATGAAAAACATATAAATTTTTACAGATTCACTTTATAGAAGTAAATGTATTATGTATCTCGTAATTTATAAACGGAAAGAACTTCTGATTAACAATCTTTTCAATGTTTAGAAAACCTTTAATTCTGAATAACTACTCCCACCCCAATGCCCATACACCAACACTTAAACTTATATGTATAGAGCAGCCCGGTCCTCCGGGCTGCAATAACAAGAAATATACACACATAAATTTTAACATATATATTTAATAAATTTACTTTCCAGCAAAGCTCTTCAATTAGTGCCGGAGGCATTGTGTAAATTCTTGCATCAAGAACTACATTTGTGAATTTTAAGATAACGAACCTTGATCGATCTGAAGAAAAAACCTGGTACAAGCAACATTTATACTTCGTACATCTACATGATCTGTAAAAATAACAAATATCATATATCTGTTAGATTCCCTTGATCTGTTGGGTTGAATGATATTTCATGCAAATACATTAACTTGTAGAAAGCATGAATTTCTCCATTCTAGCGGCAAAATTTAGTTTATCTATAGAACTTAAAGACTTTAAATCTGTTTTACATACACTTAAGGGTAAAATTTTAATAAATGTATTTGTACTGTTTTGTAGAATTTGTTGTATTTGAAGAATAAGAAAATTGACCACGCCAAATAAGGTAAGTTTCATAATATAAGTACATGTAACTGTAATGGACTTGAACATTGACAATTGATATTTCATGTATAGTACTCTGAAGATGAGAAAGTGACCACGCCAAATCAGGTGAGTTTCATATAATACACATACTAGAACGGACTCTTAACATCGACAATTCGATATTTCACGTACAGTACTTTTATGAACATTACTTGAAACGGAGTGGCCATGAGGCGACATATGTATTGAGAAAAAATATATATAATGGTATTGTTGGAGACCAGCAGGATTTATAATATAAACTTTACGAACTTTTCATTCGTAAAAATGGAGCTTTGAATGATTAATTTCCAGGTCTTTTATAATCTACCTTCTTCTACACATTATTGAAATAAAAAAAAATATATCAGATTTTTAAAAATGTATTTCTTCCAATTTCATGCAGTTCAAATGTTAAGGGTGAAATCTTGATTCTTCTTTTAAGTTCGTTTATATTTGGCAACTTTGATTAGCCAGAAATCATGTTAAACTTCGAATGTCTTCCATCAGTTTTGATCGAAAGCAGCGAGTCCAAAATATGAGTTCATCGACGAAAATGTCGGTGAACCTTTCAAATTTTCTTCATTAAAAAGAAAAATCTATTTGAAATCTATCTTAAATGATTTCTCAGGAGAAACCTTTTTACCTGCTTTAAATCTTTCGTTTCCTCATAATAATTATTGCCACATAAACTTGATATTATATAAATTTTGTTTGACACTTTTACATTCCTTCTGTGATACGACAATGACAAATCTTTTCGATGCAGTTTTTTAGATATCATTGCGTAGTTACTCTGACCAAATGGATTAAGAAAAAATGATATTTATTTATATAATAGAATATTGAAAAAACCCCAGATACAATCTAAGTTTGACCTTTTGAAGTTTAACGCACATAAACCCTGATATATATAATTATATTTATCCATATTTAAATGGATTCTCATTGGAAAAATGAATTTTGTATAACACTACCGGATGACTTGTAGGTCAAAACACCACACAAAGCACATTGACCTTAAAAAGTGAAACTTTCAAACACTTTCAGTATAAGTCTGACAAGAGGCCCAGGGGCCACATAGCTCAACTGAGCACTGCCATTACGGAAAAAGTTTGGAAAGGTAAAATGTATATGTGTCCAAACCTACCCCTACGAGGGAAGAGGGTTATGATTTTGACAAAATCGAATCAACACTAACTAAGGTAGCTGCAATAATGTAGCCTCTCCGATTTTTTTAATTTTTTTTTTTTTGGGAGAGGGCTACAACTCCTTAGGATCTCTGTAATGGTGCAAGATGCGGCAGTGGATCACTCCCGCACGGATTTCGGCTGAAATTATCAGTAAACGGCTATTTTATCATCATCTCTTACCTCGAATCCCAAAATGTAATTATGCAAAACATAAATCGATCCAAAAATATTCACAACGATCCATATATCGGTTATTTTTCGTGTGTGTAAACAGCTTAACTTGAATTTATCCGCCATGTTTACTGACCTTGATGGATTGTATTTTGGGACAGCCAATGAGAATTTAGGTTCTATAGGAGCGGATCTACTAGGAATTCTCTTATTTTAAGCATACGTATCGCTGTTTGCGCAAAATAACACTTGAAATGGTTTTATTTATCGATGTTTTTGTGATATATTATAGCACAATCGTTTATAAACATCGACATTTGCTTTATTTAGTTGTTCCAAATTTCAAGCGAAAGTCTCACTACGTCACGCGTGAACTGTCATGGCTGCTGAATATTGCAGCTAGGAAAGACACAGATTTATTTTACATGGTTTTCGAGTTTAACGGCCTATGTTGTTGACAGTGAATAAAAATTCCGTCTTATAAGAAGTTTAATGTAAAAATAATTTATTTTGCCTTCAATCGCCCGTATCAAAAAAATATATTTGCACCATTATTGAGATGCGATGGAATTGTAGCCCTCTCCAGAAAATATCAGATAAAAAAATCGGAGAGGGCTACATTATTGCAGCTATAACTAAGGATGCTTACATATTTTTGACTAACAAAAAAAATTTCCCTAAAAAACTTTCCTTGTGGCTCCGCCTTACCTTTGAGGGTTATCATTTGAACAAATTTGAATCTACACAAACTGAGGCTCCATATGAATTTGACTAATCATTGCTTTGCTGTTCTTGAGAAGAGGATTTTAAAGATTTTTCTCTAATTCCTATGTTAAAATATGATTGTCCTAACCCGCGGGTCATGATTGATTTATCTTGAATCTACACCACCCGAGATGCATCCATCCAAAAAAAAATCATCAATCATAGCTTTGCTGTTCTTGAGAAGATTTTTGAAAATATTTCGTAAATACTCCTATTTTAAATTTTGATTGTCCATTTTGGCCGTGTCCTACCCCCGGGGATCATGATTTTTAAAAATTCAAGCATTAAGATTGGATAACTGGCTAAATTGTAGCCACCTGAGTTGCACTCCTAGTGTGAAACTTCTTGAACAATAGTAGAATTATCTCTTCTTGGATAACAACTATTTACAGGAAGGACTGATGAAACCTTATTGATTCTTCATGTTAAAACATTTATAAATGTTAATAACATGTGAACCGTAACAGATGGTCCAAAAACTGCTCCCTCCTCCCTTATGGTGCCACATTCCTGACAATCTTCAATAAATAAGGCAAAACTCTTTTGCATTAAAGATATACTCTTTATTTTCTAGAGTTTTACAAAACACTTGCTTGAAATATGTAAATAACGATATAATTTCGAGTGTTGTCTGCCACATGGTGTAATAAATGTTGTCAAGCGACGATTATCTTAATGGATTTGAAAGCTGTGAAATCCAGATAACCATTTCAACAATACAGCATTCTGTTTTGGAGAACATGTCTGGCTTGGTGAATTCGTGAGGAATCGGACGAATTTCACTGGTAGCATGTGCGTTGAGCAGAAGAAAGTTTTACAGTGTGACAGGAATCGTTATATCCTTCACACATACAACAATTCCATGACAAGGGCATCGGTAGGTAAGGCTTTATTATTCTGAGTTGTACGTCTTGGTCCAGTACTACTTTGACTTCCTTTTGCCAATGGGCTAGTACAAGTAAAGGTTGCTCTAGCAGCGCAGACTTTCGTGGAATAATAAAACGTAGCACCAAGGATATCCTCGTTCTTGACAGCATGCATTAGAGAGGAAGAAGACTGTGGATGTCCTCATATCATGCAATCTCTCACATCCCACAGTCTTAGTATATAGGCTTCTCATTTTATTTTTCTTGTTGCGGTCAATGAGAAATTCTTTAATGTTGTATGGCCTTTTGGAGTATAATGAAAAGGTTGATGAGCGTTTGAGGTTTGCAACGCTTCTTGGTCCAAGTATCAGATAAATGGACATACGTGTTTAAAAGGAGATCTGTTTGAATAGTTGTTTGAATGGCGTTTGGGAAAGACAAAAGGGGACTAATACACAGCGCCTATAGTTGTAGATGTTTTTCCTTGTCTTTGCGTTGACAAACGATTCAAGGTGCTGAACCAACATTACTTTTACTATAGGAAATGTACATTGAAAGGCTGGCTGCCCCCCCCCCCCCCCCCCTCCACACACACTCAATATTACATGAGATAAATAATAGGGAAATGTAGTGTTCAATACCAAAAAAATTGGTATTGCTTGTCAACTTTTTCAGTTAAGGAAAAAAAAATTCGCTCTGGCTGCCCCCCGGGGGCCCTTTCACAAACGATGCTACGTAGCTGGCATGTGCTTACTGTGCGTTTCTGTCGTGTCGTTTTTCCTACAGTAGGGACATCTTTCACCTGCTGTCCCTCATTTTAAGTGGTAGAGTGTTAGAAGCGAAGTAAGGAATTGATACTAACGTCTTGGATTCAAATCCCTCTACAGGAGTAGAGACAGGTCCTTGGTATAAGATATAGCTGAAGAACTGTAGAGTTAAAGATTTATTTATGTAACATTTTTGTCAAAGACAAATATATAAAACCTAACGCTACAGTTCTGAAACTAGGGATAGGAGTTTAAACCAAGGTAACTTTTTGCAGTTGGTGCTGACACCAAAAATGCCCCTTTCTGCTCAAAGGTTCTGAATGTCGAGTACAGTAAATTTGTTTTCCCCCACCGGCAAATTTTGGCTTCCTAATATGAGTGAAAATATCTTGTAGGGAGGTTAAACAGACTACATGATTTTCTTAAAGTGGCTTGTTTTTTCTGCTTTTGTCTGGAGGGTAACTGAAAGTCAGGGATGGCTTCGTCTCTTGTTTTGATAACAGTTGGTAGACTCGTTAACAAATTTACAGACTCGTGCTCCCAACGAAGTTCTTCACTAAACAGTGTATTGGAATATCTGTGTCTTTTAAAGTGATTCATAATGGTTGCTTGATTGAAAGTGTTTTCTCCGTGAACTGATTGAAAGGTCTTCGGTTCATTTTGCGGCTGCGACAGACCTACAACAATAATAAACAAAACACTTTCCTATGTCAAGCACTCAGCTCTAAATTTATTTTTGCGACAGTTAGATGTCTGTGGTCCGTTCGTCTATAACATTTTCGTAAATGCTACGCCTAATCTCAATATAACTTTGCACATAAGTTGACTACACTAAGATACTTAGAATCGGGTTTTGATTACGTGGAACGGTGTTTCCATGGTTACTAAAAAAGGAAATTTCTGTGAAATACTTTCAAAATGCAGCTCATCCTAGAGTTTAAGTCTGATTTCAATATAACTACACAATATGTATATGTACCCAGGTAATCTGTTTTTGATTACGATGAACGGTGTTGTCGTAGGAACTTACCAGAAGTCTCTGACGAGAGTGAAGCTCTCCCGGTTTATACTTATAACGAAGGAAGAGAAAAGCAGCATTTTAATTCGAAAATTTGAAACATCAAAAACTTTATTTAAAAAAAGATCATTAGTTTAGCCATTTTCTTGGCAAGCTTTATTGGAATCAGACAAAAACTGTAAGAGGAGTACCATTTTGAAAATTCATCAAAAAAGAGCTTGGTTCACTTTATGCATAAAACGGCCCTTTAGATATACCAAGTCACTGACTAACACTTTTTGTTCACTTTTAAGCATCAAAATAAAGACTTAGTATTTTTATTTCGTATGAAAGTTTCTCCTAAAGCTCCAGGTCCTGGAAAACAAGCTTTTTTGTAATTACTATGTTCTTGAATTTAAATCTAAACAAGTACGTATTTTTGAGTTCTTTCAGAGAAGAAAAATAATATAAGCAGCACCTTCTGATCTTAAAAATAAAAACATGTTTTGTAATCCTCAGAAACAGTTCAGAAATCTATTATTTACTAGTTGCTTAGTTTAGATCAGAGGTTGCGCTCTATATTAAATATTGAAAAATAACCTTAAAAATTTGCTGTTTTTGTAGACTTATTTTAGAATATGAAGAAATTGACGCATTTTGTGACGTCATGATGCATTGACAAGCCAGAAATTACGTCATTATTGATAGACATGCAATAACATCAAAAATTTGCTATTTTGTAGACTTATTTTAATTTAATTTTGTTTCTATTCTAGTCTCTCATTGGTTGATTTCCAAAAAGGAACGCAAACCATTTCTTGATAACCTGGTTTGGTATGGGGACACACCCCCTTGACAACCAGCTGATTCATCTGTATCTTATTTCCAGTCCATGGGATTACATGGAAAATTCCAGATTTAATAAATGTACCTTTAACTTCAAACAGTAGCTTGCTCTTACCCCGTGTAAACAAACATCATGGCTGCTAGATCTGTGTATCAGTTATTACGTCCCCTTGTTTCAAATCACTTCCGTTACCAGGGATGTATTATTAAGCGGCAAATTTGAACTCATAAAAAGCAGCACAATTTTACACCCCCAGTTGTTTAATTATTTAGAAATTAAATTATTAGGAATG
The DNA here is from genome assembly GCA_003671525.1 of Saccostrea glomerata. Taxonomy (NCBI): domain Eukaryota; kingdom Metazoa; phylum Mollusca; class Bivalvia; order Ostreida; family Ostreidae; genus Saccostrea; species Saccostrea glomerata. The sequence continues at coordinate 197,342 of PRKT01000754.1, forward strand.
ACTCTAATTCTTGGCCAAATTATTCGATGATAACCTGGTTTGGGTCATTTAACGCTTTTTTATAATCCGCGAACTGACCCAAACCAGGTTACCATCGAATAATTTGGCTAAGAATTAGAGTCATTCCTAAAATATGAGGAAATTGACGCATTTTGTGACGTCATGATGCATTGACCAGCCAGAAATTACGTCATTATTGATAGACATGCAATAACATTAAAAATTTGCTGTTTTTGTAGACTTTTTTTAGAATATGAGAAAATTTACGCATTTTGTGACGTCATGATGCATTGACAAGCCAGAAATTACGTCATTATTGATAGACATGCAATGCAATGATTACTACAGCTAAGCAATTTCAGTTTTTCAGAAATTCACCGGGCCAAAAAAGGCTATAAGTGAAGCTTGTTCTTTCTATTTTCGACCACAATGATTGAAACAGCACCGTTCATCAAAATCAAAAACTGATACATAGAAATATTATCTTATTGTAGTTTACTTGTGTGTCAAATTATTTTGAAATGAGACCAAAACTGTGGGAAGATAAGCATTTTGAAAATTTATTAGAGAACTTTCTATCTTTAGTAATCATGGCAACACCATGCATCGAAATCAAAAACCGATATATAGAAATATGTATTTTAGTGTAGCCTACTTGAGTGCCAAGTTATGTTGAAATCAGACCAAAACTGTAGGAGGAGAAGCATTATGATTTCTTAAAGAAATTTCCATCTTTGCAGCAAAATCAAAAACCGATTATAGAAATATGTATCTTAGCATAGACTACTTGTTTGCCACGTTATTGAAACGTTATTGATTGATAATTTATTGTTACTCCGAGTCAGCAATATTTCAGCTATATTTCGAAAGAGGAGAAGCATTTTGATATTTTTTTTTACAGACACACGAACGACGGCACCTTACTATCGCATAAGCTCTTAAAGTAGACTTCACAAAGATTCATAATTATGTGTATCGGTTTTAATTTGGATGAACAGTATTTCCAACTTTACTAAATATAGAAATTTCTGTAAAATACAGTTATACAGACTACACTGAAAAACATAATTATATTTATTGTTTTTTAGCTCTACTGGTCAGAGACCAGAAGAGCTTATGCGATAGTAATGCGTCCGGCGTCCGTCCGTCTGTCTGTAAACAATTTTTCAAAATGCTACTCCTCCTACAGTTTTGGTCTAATTTCGATATAACTTGGCACACAAGTAGACTACACTAAGATACATAATTCTGTGTATCGGTTTTGAATTTCGATGAATGGTGTTGCCGTGGTTACTAAAAATAGAAATTTCTGTGAAATTCTTTCAAAATGCTACTCCTCCTACAGTTTTAGTCTGATTTCAATATAACTTGGCACACAAATAGACTACACTAAGATACATAATTCTGTGTATCGGTGTTGGATTTCGATGAACGGTGTTGCCGTGGTTACTAAAAATAGAAATTTCTGTGAAATGAAAACTTTTAAAATGCTATCCTCATACAGTATTGGTCTGATTTCAGTATAACTTGGCACACAAGTAGACTACACTAAGATACATAATTCTTTGTATCAGTTTTGGATTTCGATGAACGGTGTTGCCGTGGTTACTAAAAATAGAAATTTCTGTGAAATGAAAACTTTTAAAATGCTATCCTCATACAGTATTGGTCTGATTTCAGTATAACTTGGGACACAAGTAGACTACACTAAGATTCATAATTCTGTATATCAGTTTTTGATTTGATGAACGGTGTTGCCGTGGTTACTAAAAATAGAAATTTCTGTGAAATTCTTTTAAAATGCTACGTCTACTACAGTTTTGATCTGATTTCAATTTAACTTGGTACACAAATAGACTACTCTAAGGTACATAATTCCGTTTATTGGTTTTTGATTAAAATGAATAGTGTTGCCGTGGTTACTAAAAATAGAAATTTCTGTGAAATTTTTTCAAAATGCTACGTCTACTACAGTTTTAATCTGATTTCAATTTAACATGGTACACAAGTAGACTACTCTAAGGTACATAATTCTATTTATCGGTTTTTGATTAAGATGGATGGTGTTGCCGTGGTTTCTAAAAATACAAAAAGTACAAACCAGTAGAGCTTCAGTCTCGACAGAGACTTCTGGTTTGAAAAATGATGTTGCCATGGTAACTTTAATTGAAATATGTGTTAAATTCTTTTGAAAGCTACTCCTACATATACATTTGTAGTCATATTGCAATCTTGCCACGAAAAGATATTAAATTAAGGATTATATATTATTCTATTCATTGCTGTTGCAAAGTTTTAAAGTGCAACTTTTCTTCTCTCTTACTTTTCTTTATAACTACAAACCAGTGGAGGTAAAGTCTCTACAGAGACTTCTGGTTTGAATTGCATACGGAGACTCCACCACATACCGGTGGAGGGCTGCAAATTTTTCTACTTATATGTGGCACTTAAAAGTAGTGAAGGATCTTTTTCGTGGAAACACCTACTGTTAAATTACATACCTATACCTTCGCTAGTAATAAGATAACACGATCTATAAATTCCGGATAAATCGGTACCTTTTAAACACAAATTTCATCACCATTTGTAAAAAGGTTCCACTTGCAGTAGATTTTGAATTTACGACGTGATATTAAGACATAGAAATGATGATAAAATATTTAAACTCAATTTAAAATTCTTCCAAGATATTACGATGCAAGCAAGATTAAGAGAAATCCATAATAGCGCTACTATCCGTTAACATAAACAGCAAAATGCTTTAATGTATAATAGAGTGTAAAACCTGTTTAATCCGGATGTCGTGCATCCCGAAATCTTGTCTAATCCGATGTTAACTTTAATACCCTTTTAGTAAATTCAATTATTTGATATGTTATCTAATCAAGCCAAAGTTCTATGGAAAACAGTGGAGTCCAGATTAAACTTATTTTACAATATTCACGTTTATTAATTGATTTATAAAGTTAATTATAAAATTAATGATACGTGTATAAGAGAGATTATCAACTGACAATTAACATCCCGTATGAATTGCATGCAGTTGTTTGAAAAATCGGCGTGATGTGAAGCAAAGTTAATTCTTTCAGTCATGAACATCGACTGGATTAGATATGGCGTTTTAGATACAATCTTGTTTGTCAGTTTGGATTCTCAATTCTGAAATCCATCTCAGTGACCACATGTAGATAGTGACAGGATAAACCCTGGATCGCCAACTGTCAGTATACATTCATCAATTACCTTCTCCTCTGGGTGCCTGAATCCTCCCTGTTGAACGGGTTCCATACCAATTTTCATCAGCTATAATAGCAATCGGATAAGTGAATAAATACACATTAATTGAGAACCAAAAGAATGGACACGCTATTCGTAAAGAGCATATATAAATTCTGATTTAGCTCATTGATTGTTTATTGATAAATTTTGTTTCCTACATGTCTTGTTTTTATGACTGCAACATATGTGAGAATAATGATGAAGTTTTATTTCTGTGCAATCCTTTGTTGCTGCACTATAGTTGGAACTATGAGTCATTTTTTCAATTACAAACATACAAACAAGACTTCAAGTCTTGAAAGAAAATTGTCCTTTAGGCAGTTACACGTTGCAAGTGCTTCCCCTATTGATCTTAACCATTAGAATTAAGCTTTCACTGTCAAATGAAAGAATTTAGTTTCAAATGAATGGAATTTATGAAGACTTGCCTGGTCCTCTTGGAGACAAACAAAATGAAAACACCAGACTAAAAAATGCATAAACAAGATAATTTTAGTGATCAATGTGAATCGTTAAATGTTCTCCTCGAAAATCCAATAAGTATAATCCCTAAATAAAACTGTCTCCTTGTTACTTTTCTCCCATCGCCCTAATTATCAAACGATCAAACGCAAAATGAACTTTTTCGGTCAACAAGTAAAATGATTTGTCGATAGTTCCTTCATTGCACGGGCCCCGGGCTTCAAGTACCAATCTTCAATGTCTGAAGTACCAGAACAAAGATTTTTATATCAGTCCTGCAAGTTCGTTAATTAACAGTTAATGAGGATGGAAAAAATATGTAAATATCATAAAGTCTCACTGATTTTTAATCGTACTGCAGTTATAATAGTTTGATAACGTGATACTCATTCCTTGAAGTATTCTTCAGCAAGTCTGAGAGTTGATGAAAGGATGGTTTTTAGAATGCTCTCAATGAATACAATCAATAAAATCAGACACAAATGTTTTGAGATAAATATCAATTTAGCAATTGATTTAATACAATGTGGTTGAAAAATGATTATTTGAAAATAGACCATACTTCCTCCGATTACCTTCAAAGTACAAGCTGTTAATGTTATTGTGTTTAAAGGTATTATACTTTTTGATACAATACTTTGTATCGATGGCATTAGATATGTTATATTATATGGTGTTAATGCTTTTCATAACCCTTTGATTCTAGCATAATGTTGTCTATAGTACGATGAGGTGATAATAGAGAGATTTACGGAAAAGATACTGTCGTTGTCGACCTTGGTTGTGATAATTTAATATAACTTGCAGATTCGCGTCAATAAAATACTAAAAATCACATAGATAAAGCTTCACTTATCAAAGTTTCTTCATGTAGTGGAAGTTTGAAATTGTTAAAATCACGGCCCTTAGGACTATAAGAAGTTTTGGATCAGAAGGATTTCGTTGAAATAAAAAAAATGTCCTTGATTTGGATTGATCGATTGATTGTGCTGAAATGCATTTGTTTTTGTTGTAGAATGCATTCAAATGCAAAACTTTTTGTTTTACACAACGAATATTCTAACAATCATTCAATAGTAAGGTGCTCGTCTGTGAAATACTTTTCAAAACGCTAACCCTCCTGCAGTTTTCGTCCAAAACGCTAACCCTACTACTTTGTCCGATTTCAGTATAACTTGGTACAGAAGACTACACTAAGATACATATTTCTATGTCCCACCGTGGGATTCGAATCAGCGACGTTAGAATCAACTCCTTATTCCGCGACTCTAGAGCAGACGTTCTTACTACTTCGCCACGCGTGCAACATTACATAAAAATTTCTGGGAAACACTTTCAAAAGTATTCCTCCTACAGCTTTGCTCTGATTTCAATATAACTTGGCACACACATACACTACACTAGAATACATATAAATTTGATGTTTCATTTTTTTGATTTCGATGCTCAGTATTGCCATATCATTGTTGATAAAACTGGACATTTCTGTGAATTACTAACAAAAAGGTGTTCCTCCTATAGTTTTGGGACACAAGTACAATGTAGATTACAATTTGATATTCAATTTTATTTACTGCTGTTCCAAAGTTTGAAATCATAGTGCTACTTTTCTCTTTCGTTGTTAAATATACAAACCATCTCATCAGAATTCCTGGTTTTCCGCTTGTAATTCCAAATATAAAAAGCTGTTTGGAATTCAGATTTAGTTGACAATTCATATAATGTCACTTGAATCCTTAGTGTCTCTCACTTGTCAGTATATCGCGATATGCATTTTCCAGTATCCTGGAAATGTCTTCAAGAATGGTCAAAAATTTAATGTTTTAAATATACTGAGTATCAAATAGATCATAACAACTGCGTTTGAAAAGTACAAAACAATTTTAGATCGAGGGGTGTGCTCCCATTTTAATTCTTTTCGGGGGTCAAACAGACCTGTTTCGTAATTTTCAGATAAAAAAAATATATATGAATGACTTGATTAATTCAAGTTGTGCGCCAACCTAGCTTTTAAAATCAATATATATAAGGAAATTATTGAAATGTTATGTGAGAAAAATTGTTTATGGAAGCCAGTGTTTATATTCGAAGCTTTGTATTAGATCTCTCTGTAGGCCGATAATTGTAATTAAATACATGTATCTTGTATCTAAACCTGTACAGTAATACGATAATCCCTACCCTTACCTAGACTATCAGTTTATCATTTACAGCTTCAACTCAAGATATAATGATGTTGTCTTCAGCTTCCATACCTTTATAACCTCACTACCTTTATAACATCAAATACACAGCTCGTTACTTCACACCAGTTGATTAATTGATTGTATATGTTGTTTTACGTCTAATTCTAGAATTGTTCACTCATGTAGAGACGTCCCAATCTACCAAATTTGACCCATGCTCGGTACTCAGGGCCATTGACGAGTGAGAGATCTTTATCGTGACACGACCATGACACTGTCGTAACAAGGGACCTTGGTTTTTCAGCATCAACCGAAGGACCCGCAACTTTCACTTCATGTGCCGAGCGCATGGCGAGGAACAGTTGCTACCAATTTTTATCAGTCGCGATCATGATTCGAACTCACAACCTCCCGAGCGAGCGCTCTACCGACTGAGCTACCGTGAAGGAGTCTATACACCTGTAATTTTACCCCACGCAACAAGTTGCGTGAGGTATAATGTTTTTGACCCGTTCGTCAGTCAGTTTGTCAGTCAGTCTTGTTTTTTTGTCAGCACAACTCCTCATAAACTGCTGCACACAATTTCGTCAAACTTTGCAGATATTTAGGACACAATGTGCATATTACCAGGAAATTTCGATTCCTTTATTTTTTTCGGGAATTTCAGCACTTTTCAACTTAGATTTTTGACTTTATCTTGAATATAGAGATGAGCAGTTTGTCAGCACAACTCCTCATAAACCGCTGCACACAATTGTGTCAAACTTTGCAGATATTAAGGACACAATGTGTAGTGGCGCATATTACCAGGAAATTCTGATTCCTTTTTTTCCCCGGGAATTTCAGCACTTCGACTTGCTCACTTTTTCTTTTAAGAACGGAAGCGAAACATATCGTTTGAGTAGAATTGATTGGTATTTATTTTACCCCGAGTCGACATATTTCGGCAATGAAAAGATATTTTAAAGATATTCTGTGTTTCTCTGGTGGACCTCAGTGAGCCTTCTTTTTTCCCAAATTATTGAAATAATCTTTTACGGGCAAAGGGATTGTTATTCTTGACCGGGCACCATTTAACTTTTCATCTGACGTTGAATTAAAAAAAAATGCTAAGAATTCAATTTATAGAAAATATAACGGCTTTTTTCAAATGGATAAATTTAAATCTGTTTCTCGTTGAGTATAGGATGAGGCATGATGTAATGCAGATTTTTTATTTATTGATCGAATATGTTCAAATATTTTTATTGAACAGCATGCTTTGAGTTATTGACAAAAGAGACATTCTTCATTTTATGAAATTCAATTTCACAAATTCCCGTTCTTCGGTTAATAGACTTTTGAAATGGAATGGAAGCACGGAATTTATACTTTAAATCTATAGTTGGTATTTCATGATACGTTGTATTTGCTTTTATAATTGATTATTTGAAATATTTACACGATCATTTTGTGCAGAAAGTGAAGCTATCCCAATTTATTCTTGGAATTACTTGATCAGAGAAGTTTGAAAATGTTTGAGGGTTTTCAATAAGGATTCAAATTTCTTCAAACCATCGCTCCTGGATAATATAAGTATAATGGGTAAAGTTAAAAATCTATCTTGGACATGCATTTAGAAGTCTTCTATAAGAGTTACCACCAAATGGACCAATATGTAGACATTCTTTACACATTGAACATGGAAATTTTACAAGAAGAAACCTGTAATCCTAAGAAAATTTTTGTCATGATACATTTCTCAGTATAGCTCAATTATGTACAAAACTTCTATTATTCCTTACAATACGAGAATTTCTACTGTCATTGATTTCTTGTTACACGGCGGAAGTCTTCATGGAGATTGAATGCACCCTTTGTGTTTATTTCTGAAGTCTGTAAGTTGATTTGTTGAGATCTTCGTCAAACAAGGTCTAAATTTGATGATGAGTGAATTGATGTATAAATCCCAAGGAAAGAAATAGGAATTTACGTAAACGGTATAAACCGATAATTTAGTAGAATATTATCACTTTATTCTTGCTCTGACACAGAATTGTTTTGGTTTATTTCGTGTACAGTAGATAAAACCTTTTCAGGTATTTAACCACTGATATATCTGTGGTAGCTCTTAATAAAGAAAACCCCAGAATCTGGCAAATATATGTACTAGAATACGTCATATTAGATTACTGATATTTTATTTACTGTAGACGTCAATAGCGAAAAACAACTAAGTTACCTGACTAGCAGAATGACTTTAGCCTCTCCATAATGTTTGAGTGTTTCCTATTTAAGTTGTTTTAAATTGTCTTCAAACTGATTCCATATTCAAGAGTATGTAAGACGCAATCATTTAGAAACAGAAAGCAAGCTACTTTCTATTACGTTGTGTTAAGCTGCTAGTATCCTCTTTATTATATTAAGTGAGCATGCTGCAAATTCTATGGTTGATACATGCATAATAAATTTGTTTGTAAATACAACCTATCGTTTTGTAGTGTTTTGAATTACATGTTTCTCACCGTGCAGTTTTAAGAACACTATTTATTACAGTTCTGACTAAGGATGAAAGCATTAACCTTGTCACTACTGAAGGTGCATGGCGGGTGTGACCGATGGAGGGATGCATAATCCTTCTTGGCACCTGGTCCTACCTCTGATTTTTGCTTGTTCATTTGGTGTGCTTTACTGGATTTATGACAATAAATTTTTTCTATTTTTATAATGTATTTGTCGTTTCAATTTTTGAAAGTCGACTTACGCGTCAGGGAACCTTAAGGATACAACTATATATTGGACACATAAAAATTGTTTGTTTCAAATATCAGCGATAAGCTGCATCTTATTTTTTATTTCTTCGTTTTTAAATAACGATATTTGCAGAAAATTTTAGACATATAGAATTTTTAGAGCAAAGAATGTCGATAACAGAGGACAGATTTTGAATTTTTAACTGGACCATTAATCAATACTGGTAAAAATGTCTTTTCTCACCATTTTTACAAACTTAATAACGATAGATATGTTTGATTTTCTTCAAGATTACAAGATTCTGATAAAACATTGTCTTCTATGATTGATACTGATGCACAAAACAATCTGTTTGAAAATATACACTGAAAATATTTTTGATAACCCCATTCCTGTTGAAATTGCATTGCATCAACACTATTATTCAAAAACTATGCATCTGTAATTGCTGATGAAATCCGTATAATCCCATTGGAACATTAATTTTAATTTTTACGGGGCGATCTGAACTTCAGTGAGCTGTTTAAACCCCAATATTTAGAGTGATCAATTAGATTAGCTTTTTATACATGTATTGGGTATTTATCAAACTCCCATGTTGTAAATGATGATCTTCTTGTCAGTGATGAATGTGAGAATTATACTTGTAAATCCATCATATATGATTCAATCTCTCAATTTTATCGAATACACATTCGTCAGATTCCAGGTTTTTAAAAAATCGATGCTGTAGAACTACAGAATCAGGGTGTTACAGCAATATAGTTAGAACGATGTAGCTGCAAACTAATTGGGGGGAGAAATCAAACACCAACAAATGTAATAAAATTTAGAAAATGTCTCACTTGATTGAAGGTATAGTTTAGCAATCGTCATAATAAATGTGTATCGCAGTCTTCTGTTTTTATTGATATAAAGCAACATATGCCCCACGAGAGCTGTAGCACGAAAAGTGCATAAAGAATTCAAAGTTAATTATCACGGCTGTAGGTGCACGTGTATAATTTCTCCCGGTTGTATATCAACCAAGCGCAACGTTTTAAGAATGCATTTATTTTTTAAAGTGATTAAAAATTAAAGTTCCTTTAATTTTCTAGTTTTTGTTTTATTTCTTAAAATAGTTTCATCTATAAACTTAAAACCCTTCTTTTCGAATATTGTCATTACTAAATGATCCCAAAGAGGTGGTAGATAGGAGGCCATTTTCGATAACAGCTGTTTTGAGGACTATACGATAATTTGCCATCAGACAGTAAAATTATTCACCGATTCTAAAGAGTAAGGTTTATCAATTTTGTACTGAAATTTGAATTTCTCAATCTATTTTTAATTCTCGAGTGGGACGTTAAACAATATACAATCAATCAATCTATTTTTGGTGTTATGGAAAAAAAAAAGAATAGGTGGCATCCATTTTGAAAGTGGAAGAGGGGCGTAGAAAGGTAAAAATACTTACCTTTGAATAATCTTTGAAAAACAAAAAATAGCTTATATATATACTCACGTTCCCCTTCCTTTACCAATTCTCAGTGCATGATTATCATATTTATTCTTTAAGCATATTTTATTGAATAATAAGGATTGGGCAACAGGCAAAGCCTATGTACACCCTCTCCTTATTATTATTAATGATAAAATTCTTTATTGTCAGTAAGAAAAATAATAAATTCAAATGAAAGGTCACTACTTGTGAATACATGTATGTTTTTTTTTACACTGTTCGATCTCAGCATATCTGAAAGTCAAAAAGTATATTCAGTCATATAGAACCATTTCATAACGGTCACATAGAGTAAAACTAACAGAATTGTAATTCACCAATGGCATGATATGCTTTATATATTATTCTTGACACTGTCTTGCAAAAGTGTGGCTTCCTCGCTTCTGCAGTTCTTGGGCTTGTTGGATAGGTTCCTTGCATCTTCAAGGAGCCAGTTGTTTTAACGTTTTTGACATGCGTATATGTACTTTTCGTGAGTTGACAGCAAGAACCATGAAAAATACACGACTCTACAACATGCTGTAGCAATAAACATTTCTGTACCCGACGTGATCAAAACGGAGCACCGCAATAAACAGAGAAATATACATGAAATGACACCTTTATCAAAGAACTGTTACTTTTCCCGATGTATTTCATAGACTAAAGACAGAAATAAAGATAAGCAATCTATGATTCAGACTATTATGAGGATTTTTAATTGCTATATAACTTCAAAAAATTTACAAGACAATCCCTTGGTTTCAACCTAGAAAACTTCGAGACGATAATGAAGGAAAAGTCTTGGTACATGAGTTATAATTGTTTCATTTTCTCCGCTAAAATCTATCTTATGTTGTAGAGACATTGACTCCTTTCAATAATTTTTGAATTATGATAAGATATTGTTAATGTTTTTTTCCTTGTTCCGTTATCTTTTTAACGCTCATCCATTTATAAATCTGGATTGCATGCTATACACATCTTATTGTATGTTATTAGTCTTGAAACATTTTCATTGACAAATGCTTAAAATAAATGCAAAATTCACCTGATGTATGAAGAAGGGTATTCTGTAAATAAATTGTTTGCAGATCAATAACTGTGTCCATTATCAATTTTTTACTTTATCATTACAGATCACCTGAAAGATACAAGTTTCCTCAAATCAGGTATGTATCTGGGTTTTTTTTTTAATCACTTCTCTATAGAAAATTAAGGACCTCTCAGGTGGTTTGAATATGCAGTTACCCCCTTAATTTTGTGTGATTATCATAAAAATAATTTAATTATGAGTGACAACATGAAAGATAAATATTGGGCAATATAGTCCGACGTCTGGCTTAGCACGATATTAAGTATAGGCAGCAGCCGATGCTGCATCGGGATAATAGAATATCGAACATAGACGAGTGATATTCATACGCACTGCACGCTTAAACGGTGACCAGCCATCAATGTGAGAATTTAACCATACTGATGGAGGTAAGGCTCTATGTAATAATCTAAGACAATTTTAATTATCTAATTAATGCATACTTGATGCGAGCTATAGTTTGAAATTTCTTGTTCATGATATTGACAAGAGGAGGGTAAAAGTATGTGCATGGAACATGTATTTTAAAATAAGAAAATAAAAATGTCACGACTTAAACTCAAACTCATCCCGATACTTATAAATTAAGTACAAAGATCTTGTATTGGATTTGTTCTCATTTACTGGAGAAAGAGAAAGTGATTGAAAAAGATTATCTTAATTATTCGTCAATAAAACGATTAAAAAACGTACATGAAGACTGTTGTAAAGATAATATTTCAGAGTGGAGGAAAATGTCTTTGAAATGCTTTAAGTAAACAATGAATTAAAGTAATTTTGTTCCATAAATCCATAGATAAAAGTGAATTAATCAATTATAAACGTGCCTTTTCTAATGTTGCAGAGTATATTGTTCGATAAAAATCATATACTAGTGAGCTTATATTGTATGAAAGATCAAAAAGCATTTGGATGAGTTCCTGGAGAAGCAATATTTTCTAATCAATTGAAAAATACATACATTATGATGTTTTCCTGTTAATGAACAACAGCAACAATTGATTTGTTATATCGGATAAAAGACAACGACTTGTATAATTTCTTTGTTAACACACAAGTCTAATTGTTTATTGTAACAGTAACACAAAGGAAAGGTCTTTTGAAATATGTCAACCGTGAAAAGATTTTCTTTTGTTTGATTTAGCTTATGTTTTATCTAAATATATAATATGGTTATTTCATAGCCCCCCTCCCTTTATGTGAACTTTAAAACAAAAGAAAGAACGTTATAAAATGATTATACAACACAATTCACTCAGTCATAAATTCAGCATGTATTCAATGTTTCATTCAACTCTCAATCTGCAGGAAGAGGGTAGTGCAACATGTGTTCTAAAAGGAGAAAAAAATTAACTGTTTTACAATATTAAACGCAGAAGATTCGCTCTACTGAATACACGTGGTAATAAACTGTTGATTAATCATGAATAAAGGGAATGTTTGATTAAGTGGACGCGTTTAGTGCTATTTGCACAACTGAATCAAAGTGCTAATGCACCGACGTTAGTATCAATATTTAAAAAAAAAAGTGGTACAGTGGATTTAGATAGAAGCATTCAAAATATATTCAGTTTTTAAGACAATTTGTAAAGTACATAATTTCGGGTGAATTTGATAACTATTAAATCGTTTTACTCAACTTCAATACTATGAAAAGACAATGAAAACCAACATACAATGTATAAGTAAAATGGGCATGCTTCATTAAGATAAGCATTGAGATAGCAACATCAAGCATAAATGGAAATAGTTTTTATTTGTAAAAAAAAGAAAAACAGTGAGAAAGTTTTGCGGAATCGTAACATTTTAAGCTCAATAGTAATATCAACATGCGGAAATGTGGCTCTCAGAAAATTCGCTAGGATTCGTATACAATGTATATAAGGTAAAGAAATCCCCTCTCCCAATAAAAACGGAACACCAGCAATATCTCAGTTGCCTTTTAATGGGGTTGGTAATGCACTGGTTTTTTTTGCTTTCACTGGAATAATTAAAAATATTAGATATTAAACAATGATTGATGTAACAAAAAAACACTTACAAACAATGAAATTGATGAATAATGATCAGGACATATAAAATTCCAGAGATGGGATCAGGTGCGTAATAGGAGTAAACAAACCCCCTGTTGATCGGTCACACACGACATTATTTACATGTATTTGTGTATTGTTCGGGTAAACGGAAAATTCCATAGTGAATTAAGTATTAAAAAACAAAAGCTTAACAATTAGTATAAAATTGTTAGTTAAAATATCACCTGATTGCAGCATAAAAAAAATTATGTCTAAACCTATCATTTTCTATCAATAACTGAACTGAGGTACTTCAAAAATACGTGCAGAGAGTATCTTCAAGATTTCCCAGGAATCTGAAATATTTTTTGGGTACTAAAGAAAATGATGAATGAATTTGAAACTTCTGCAGTACTCACTGTTTAAGAGTGTCTCTATTTTCTTTTTAAAACAAACATCGTATTAATCTCTTGCAGTTATACAATAGAACATTGAAAAAAGACAACTTTTTTGTTTTAAAATTGACATTCTTGATGTACAGGACCAAGCGTTCATTAAAGTTTTAATGCTTGATTGTGTTTCAGACAGGACTTTTCCTTCCCGTCAATTTTTGGGGGAAATGTGAATTTCTGGCAAGAAATTATGAGAGAGCAACATGCTATAAAACCAATTAAGTCATAAAAATATCGTAAAAGTTATCGTTCATAAAGAAAGATGGGATCCAGTTAAAAATAAAATAGCTTTGGGAAGTTGGAGATCATTCAAATTCACTTTGTAGTAAGAAATAAACGAGGACTTTGTTTCACCGGATGACCATATAATTTACACATTATAAAAACTAACATTAAACCGTGCGAAAGGCTTTCTTAAAAACATATGCCACGCGAAAAAAAGTGCACATGATCCACCAGGGTCAGAATGGGCCATTACAGACCGCAAATGATCCCTTACTCTTTTAATAAACATTAAAGAATAGAAAATGCCATATGCAAATGTGTATGTGCTAACAAGTTCCGCCGGAGAGAGTTACGAAGGTTTTTATTTGAGATCTGTCTGTCTTAACGAAATCTGCGTTATTCTGAATTATCATTCATTCTCTCTGAGGCTCATATCATTTTATTTTATTTTTGAACGGATCCGGAATTAACATTTGTTTCAACAATCAATATTTACCCTTTTTTCAGACTCAAACATTTCGCATTGAAAACACTTTACCATGTAACGCTTCTTTGAAAAGCAGCTAGGATTCTTTATTTCTTTCATATCAATTATTCAAAAACAATATAATTATTATCTTAGGCAAAAGAAAGTGTTGTTCAGTGGATATAAGCCAGAAATAAAATAAACGCCATTGTGTCTCTCAGAATCAAGGCTAAATTTATCGAAAAAAATATATACATTTGCTTTGTCAGGCATAGAAGTTGAGAGTCCATACCGTTAATACCATTAATAAAGATTTTTGCTTTACCGAGCTTCACGATGTAAATGTCTTTTGCAACCCCAGTCGTTTCGATGAACAATTAACGTTAAAAGACCAATTCATTTATGTATACGACTTATAAATTTTGTAATACATTGCATGAATGCATAAAAAAGAGCATAATACCCTTGAATTTTTGTACGTGTGAAATTTGAACAAGGTATTGCTATTTCATGTGAACTTTCTGGCAGGAATAATTGATCTTTCTTTGAATATTTTTTGAAAATAAAAATTAATATTTCATGTACGCTTTGAGATAAACTTCGGAAAATTCACACACAAATGCGCCTGCCTACAAACCAGAATGACAGGTTCTATCTGAGATATTTTTTTTTATCCATTGATGTTAGCCTTTTACCGTATTAGGGTATATTCTTGAAATAGTTTTTCAGAAAATATCTCTATTTTAAAGATTTAATTTGTGCTTTGAACTTCATTTGCTAATTTTTTAATGATAAAATCTACCCATCTCATCAGAATAGATTGCAACTTAAAGATACATGAAAAACAAATTCAATACGAAGTCCAGACAGTAAAACTTGCAGATTCTTTTAAAAGCTTTCTTACTTGCAAAAATTTTAGAAATAAGACAATATGATTATCTTGCAAATATCTACAGTAGAAACATCATAGCAAAATTGCTATATAAATACATGTATGTACATGTTGTATGCAGACACTGTCAAATTTGAACGAATACCATCAATCGCTGAAAGTTTCCAATTCTTACAGGTTTCAGTTATTTTTGGTACAACAAAATTTAATTTGAAACTGCCTTTGCAGACTCTGCCCAAAACAAATACATGTACATCAAATCTATCGCTCAAAGTTTTCAGGCCTTATCTGTCTTTGTCATATTTGATACAAATTTTATTTGAAAAACATTCAAATCATGGCTTTGGTAAGATTTAATCTTCAAAATTTTCTGATTTTGTGTCTGCAGAATATGCCGCCTAGAGCACTAAGGTGTGGAATTGCAATGAAATCACCCCAAAAATTAAACCTTTAATGCCACCTCTCTTCATCTCATCTTTATGCAACCATCTACGATAATGATTTATTTTCCGAGAGATTCAGCAATAATTAGCTGTATTTAGTGACTTTTAATATCAGGCGACAAAAGTCTAAATATTTGATAAAGGATATTACAAAACTCGATGATAAAATCTAAATAGCCATCGATCGTCATCTTGTCTCTTTCTAGAAAAAGTCCAATATACCCGCCCTTCAATTGTGGTGACATTTTTCTCTCTTTTTTGTATGTAACTTTATAATCCAAAAACATGAATTTCATTAAATTTCTATATTAGATCCCTTTTACTCTTCTTACGGCGGACCACTTTGTAAAATTTAAATGACGAAAAAATGATAAATCAGCATGAAACAGATAAGAGTCTTTAATGAAATGGTAGGGTTCCTCTGAAGAAGAACTCCAAACCAATCTTTGTAATGTCCTTGTAAGTCTTCTTGAGATGGGAGCATCACTCGACATTGATTGCATTTGGCGTCCGTTTTATTACTTTAATCTAAACCAAGAAGCCTAGTAATTTTCAGATGATTTTCTTTTACTCTCGTTTTATGTTCTTAAAGACGTATTAGATGAAATTACGGGTTTTCTTTGACAACTTTCTTAACCCATGAAACAGTGGTTTCTTCGCTAGAGATGGAATCTCCTTTTTCTTTTTCAGATATTATTTTTAAATTTCGAGGCTTTTATGGTGAATTACTCTTCTAACAAATGCATTAATAATGAATACATTTTGATTTGTCACAAAAATGGTCTGACTATATTGCATTGTACAAAGGAACGCAGCAAATATTTTTATACATTTCATATAGCTAGTTTTAATTCTCCGCTGGGATAAGGTGGCAGTTGGTCAAAAACTTTTTAAAGCTTCACAACATGACAATGTTCGTCCTATTAATTGGTCATATTAGTCATATTAATTGTAACCTTCCTGTTCTTCTGAAAGATAAAAAGATCCTTTCAAAAAGCTTAAGTTCAAAACCATGACTTCCGTATAACATATATTTGGAAAAAATGCAAATCGCACTTAGTTTATTTGTATCATGAAATGTCTAAAAGCCATTTTTACTCCTGTCCATAAATCTACCGGATACATCGTGTTTGTGAAGTCTGACTTCTGTCAGTTTGACAGTCTCTCTGTCATACGTTGAATTTAAAAACTGATTATGATACATATACTTTAATACATTGATGAATATTGGTTAATCAGGTGTTCAAGTGGGTCAAATTTTTGTTTAACCATGACATTCCCAAATAATCTTGACCTCAATTCAATTTTTTTTTACAAACAGTCCAAAAGCCAATTCCAAGACATTTTGATTGAGAAGTAATTAAAGCTTTCATATTTTATTTCTCAACCTTTAGATGATCTTGCATGACCTTTTCCTATTTTTCCCGTTAATCAAGTTTGAAAGAAAATTTACGACAATTTAAGCAATTACAAAAATGGTGAGAGAACATTTTAGTTTCATTACAATTTCAAGACCCTGACCTTCCCTATTCTCTTTGAATTTTTTAGCATTTATCGTATTAAGACCTTCCCTATAACCTTGAACCTTACTATTCTTTACGTTGCGGTTATTATTTACATACATTTCTTTATAAAGAAGGTTCTCTGAGAGCATATCATAAATGAAAGAGTAATGTAAGAGAATGAAAGTTTGGTCAGAACTTCAATAATTCTATTTTACATGTTATGATAATATAAATGCATTTTGTTCAACATTTAAATATTGAGTCTTTTCACAAAATCGGTTAAAAATTTAAGTTCTAAAAAAATATTTGCGGTAGAGGAGTATTTCATTTTCAATAGAAAATGAAATACTTCAATTATGTTTATTTTGAATGTATTACTTTTTTAACGTGAATACATTTGGGAGGGGGGATATAGTAAAAATCCCCCTCATAGGTACAGAAGGGCCTTAATTAGATTTATTTATATGCAAGCTCAGATAATGCAAATTCAAGTTTCTTCAAACTATAGCCATCAGGGCCAGGGTGGAATCGTAGAAGAGATATTAGAGTTTATTAAAATGTCAAATTCTTTTCAATTATATAGGACAAATACCAAATTATTACTGATTTATTTAACCAAAGTTGGGTTTGGGCTTAAAATTTACTTAAGACATGCATTTAGGACAACAACAAAAAAGAAGGTCATGTAATTCATATTGATATTGTAGCATCACCACGTCGTAAAGATTTATGTTTAGTTATGTCATGGCCCATTTCTCCTTTTATAGGGCCCACATTAAAGGTAAATTTTTTATTTGAATAAAGAAGGCTATAATCTTATAAAACATTTGACAAACAGCCTTTTGACTCTAAAAATGCTTGTAGAGTTTATTCTTTTTCTTCATTTTTTAATTATTCCTAGCGAAACAGTGCAAATATATAGTTAATAAATCATATCCTGAATATTACTTAGTTGTTAAACGACTTGATTCCCAAGTTGCACAACATACTTACCCGAAAGCTTAAGCAGGACTGAGTGAATGCAGAATGATGCACAACCCTGAATTCCAAACAACACATAAGCAACATTTTTCTGCGAGGCGAGCCTAAACGATTCCGCTTTTGTTCAATTTCAAAGTTAAAGTGCCGATTCGTTAGGGCTTGCCACGTAGGGAGGTGACTGTGAACAAAAGGGGGTACAGGAGGAAAGCGGACGTCACCCTGAGGGAAGAACTGCAAAGATCTATTCAAACCTGTAATCTGGATTCTTACTGATCCATGGCACCTGATCCCATCTTTGGTGTGTTTTAGATGCCTGTTTTCTTTGCTCCTGATTTGTATTGATTAAATATCCTTTGGAGTTTGAATACTATTCGGGATCTCGATCCATTCTTTATTTATATCTGTTATCTATCTGCAAACAGCAAAATGACCTCATCGAAATTTAAAATTATCTCCAGCTTTGATCTGTTGTCTTTCTTAACCTTTCGGTTTGTGCATTTTCTCTCTGGTACGTTTGATGATATTGAGCTCTATATTGTTTTGTATAGAATAAAGGAAAAGACAAATAGTTTCTTTCACGAACCTTTTCTATTGGATTGGATACTTCGGATGTTATTTTTTTTATTATTTCTGTATTTCAGAAGCTGCGTATGGGGCTAAAATGTAATCAAAGTAAAATATCCTTATTCGTATTTTATTCTTAGTTTATTTATGATCACCGAAAAAAAAAATCAAGAAGTGAAAACTAACTTTTTCAGAACCCTTCGTACAAACGCGATTCGTTATAAATTCATCCAATCAGAGAAGGGGGGAACAATTCATTTAAAACGTGAGTAGTGTATAGCGCAAATATTTCAGATTTGAGGCGTTTAATATACATTTAATGGCCAACCTTAAAAGTCAAAGTCATAATAAACAAGTTTATTTCAGTTTAACTTTTAATGAAAAATCGAATATGAGAGAAAGTAATTGTTCAAATTTCATGCAGATTTCTACTTGATATTCTGTCAACCTTATGATTTGAAATGATGATTGTTTTATCTTTAGCAATTTGTAATTTCTTGAAAAATGTCTTGAAGATTATTTTTTTAATTTTGAAAGAAAAATATCACTTTCCACTTTTTCGTAATAAAGAAACACGGTTTAAAAGCGACACAAAGTAACTCGTGTGATTTAATCGATCTGCCATGAAATTTTCTTGCCAAAAAGACACTTGCTGATTTATTCTAAGTAAAAAAAATTAAACTAATTTTTCTAATACTAAATTGGATAATTGCATTTAAGAACTAAAAGAATTTTAAAATCGCTTTTGATTTAGAATAACTCTCGATAACTAGATCAACTCTCAATAAAAATGAAACAGCTTTTAACTTTTTTTTTTTAAGAAATAGGAAGAAATTCTGTATCTAGTTTAGGGAAATAAAGCACATGTTGCGTTTGATTTGAAGATAAGTAAAGCATTGATTTCTGTTTCAGAAAAACAAAGTTGTCGTCTTGTCAGTAAAACATTCCAAACTATCTTTTCAATGTCATGTAACATATCGACAACATCCTTCTTTGTAAGAATGTCGATGAATCGCAGATCTAAGTTTAGAAAGGCATTGTTTAAACAAGATATGAAACCTAAATTTTTTTGGGAAGTTTGCATCTTTCAGGCTTCTCCGTTTCATCGATATTTTTGTTCCTTTCCATCAAAATTTTTAATAAGTTTTAATCTTGGCGAATTTTCAACATCGTGCAATGTTCATACTAACCATGAGCTCCATACGCTGCAGAAGGCACATGGTTTCTCTCACAGAATATTGCGGTATTGTGTTTAGATTGAGTTAGCGCACTCTAGAAAGTAGGTAAGCAACTTGATGTCTGGAATCGAATGTCCCAAAGGGAACTGAATGATTTTCTTCTAAAAACAGAACATATGCTTTATTACCCTTGTACATATCAGAGAAAAGAGAGAGGTCATTAAGTATCTACTATAATTCATATTAGCACAACACAGTAGCAATCATGTTTTTAAAAGATTTTTTCTGGAGATCACGGAATTATGTTAACATTAAAGGTAGATGTTATTCTGCAAGGAAACAAGGACAAAGATATTTAGTTTCAGGGATCCGTTTGGTCAATTTAAAAGCCACGGAAATTCACAAATGGCATTTATTCAAGAATTACGAAGCTTTCCAAATAACTTACATGTAATCTTCCCTTTTATACATGCATCTTTATAATAACATAATAGATGCATTTTGATGAATAATCCAATTAAGGGCCCTCCAAACACCTGTTCTCATATTATTAAGCATTACTTGTAACAAGCATATCAACCTTTAAAAACTGTCCAGGAATTAAAATGTAATTTTTACTGATTTTTTAAAAATAATTATTTCACAAGTTTCAAGAAATTTTTCCTAAGGCGTTTTCCTACCTAGCACAGCAAATTTTGTCTTACCCTTTCGTATATTTTTAAGCTCAAAGAATAACCATTAAAACTTAATTTTATCGATCAACATATTTTTTACAGAAATTTATTTTATATATATAAAAAGTAAATAAAACTCATTTTCTCTGAAATACATTTCAAGAAAAATCAAAAAGGATTCCTTTTGTAGAGAAGAAACATTAATGAATTAGATTACATCAAAAAGTTAAATTAAAAGTAAATGCACTGATGTAGAAAAAACATTTTCAAAATCTTTGGTATCAAAGTTCCTTTTTTGG
>PRKT01000754.1:218586-235469 GCA_003671525.1 Saccostrea glomerata
TTCTGTATGAAAATAACAATTGCTTTCTTTACTATAAATTTTAAATTATAATTATAAAAGTGACGCAGGTCCTATGTATTCAAAAAATAAACTTATTTTGTGAACTTTACGTTTCATATAATTGTAGATTTATGAAACAGAATTTATCTTTTAAAGACCGCGGCTTTAACTTTTTTTAAATATACATATAGTCAGGGCTATTCATTTTATATAGCATAGACCTAGAGAAGTAGACAAGCTTACGCATGTACGCCTACAATTCCTCTAAAGAGAATGATCGGTGTAAAGAAAGAAATAGTTCAGAATGAAGTCATGAAATTTATTCTCGTCAATCTTCTCACCATCTTCGCTAGCCAAGGGTTTCCGATCCGAAATCTACTCTATAACGTTGTAGAGTAGAGTTCGGATCGAAAACCCTTGGCTAGCGAAGATGTCTTCACACTGACTGATTAACCTAAATTATGTATCAAGATTGCACAGAATTTATTTATAGCGTACATGTGTCTCATCAATAAAATATCTCTACTAAAGTAAAGAGATTACAGGCCGCAACAAAAGTGCGTACCCCCCCCCCCCCCCCCCCCCCCCCCCCCCCCCCCCCCCCACACACACACACAATGGGGTCAAAATGGGGCCATTCATCTTCTTGTCCAATAACTGTCAACTCATTTGATTTTTGGGGACGTAATTTTGTGTGTAGCAGAATGTTTGATTTATAAATATTATATATGTTGAAAAAATAATTGGTTTTAGGAATATGAATTAGTTGGTAAGGGTAACCACAAACTCCATAACATTGCAACAGGGTATTTGTTTTTAAAATAATAGTTACTTTCTTTTGATAAGAAAAAAAACCCTTGAAATTCTTTTTAAAATTCTTATATTTAATTGCAAAGTATATAAATGTTTAATATCAGAGTTAGGATAAATGAAACAACAATAATATCTGCAACGAATGATGTGAAACCATACTCTCCAAAGAATTTATTGCTGAACCCTGTGCTAATATTTGTCGCAGAGACATGTCACTGCATACATTTCTTATGATAAAAACTAAAAAAAAAAAATCTTCTTGGTGCAACATCTTTTTAAAGTCTAATTTATTTCAGTTGATATTGCAAAGTGTATAAACATTAAATGTCAAAGTTAAGATAACAATTACATTATGGTCTACAATGAATGATGTAAAATCTCCCTCTCTCCCTCTTTTATTATTGAACCCAGTACTTTGTCATAGACACAAAACACTGGATACATGCATCCTATAAACAGTGAGATGATATTAAGAGAGAAAAAAAGTCTGAAACATATATAACGACATGTGATATATCTACAAATTTAGGATCCAAAAGCTCACAATTTTGAATAACTCAGTTTTTGCTTTTGTTTTTCTGACACTTCCTTGGTAGACACATTTATTTGTTAGACTCTTGGCTAGATGCTAAAGCTTTGTTCAAAAAAGGCTTGCAAGAACATGCCGCTTTTAAATGTTTATGATTTAATTTAAATGCATATAAAAAGGCACTACAATATCTACATCCTCGCAAAAAGCGCACACTACTGGTCGTCAATAATGTACATGTATACATGTATGTGTGTGAAAATAAGTGATCACCATCCTTAACTTTTGATACTTGTGTAAATCCACCAGCAATAACGACGCATTGCCATAATAGTGAAAAACAGTTTAATTAAAGTTCTTTACCATGATGTTGTCAAAAACCTTAATTGAATTTAATAATGATAATTTGAGATAATTTGAGTTGTTTATGTTGATTCATATTGTTAATAGTGACGGCAAAGTTCCTTTCATATTTGATGTTTAAATATACTTTGTAAAATGAATGGTAACAATCCTGAAAATCAATGTAACAACTTTGTTGTGATTGCACTACGTAGTATGACTGGTGTTGTACTCTGTGTAGTCCTAGAGTAGTGTTAAATTCATTCGTTAAAGATGAAGTCATTGCGTTCAATGGTCACTGAATATAAAACCTAGACATTATTTACTTACCCCTTGTCCGTTTTATCTGAAACCAAGGAAGGTTTACCAGACAATAACCATGTGGTCATGTTCATGTTGAAGTTAATAAGCTGTGATAGACAAGTAGCATCTACATACCTGCCAATTTTTCCTCAAGTAAAAATGGAAAAATAGTGATGCCGACAAAAAATTTATTTATTACTTATGTACCGTTTAATTAATAAAAATGAATTTACATAATCCTGGCGATAAGTTTAATTTTAAACAGGGGAATTCATCTATATTAATTTAATTGAATACTCTTTTAGATGGCTCCTTTATAAATTGTCAGATAACATGCTAGCCCTCCACTTTTAATGTTGTAACGCTGTCTCTAACTCCAAATTTGCAGGAAATGCAGCCTTAAGTCACGAAATCGTAATGGAACTGTATAAGAAATCTCCTGGTCCATGGGATTGGCTTATGGACTTTTCTATTAATAGGGAGATTGATAGTTCCTTACATGGATGGTTTTGCTTAATGAGAAAGGTCAAGGGATTTATGCCTCTCCTTATCAGCGAATATTTGAAAATTTATCAAATTAAATATTTACACGTATTTTTGAAAAAGAGACAAGAAAAACGCTGGCTTTAAAGTGAGTATGAAATTCGCTTGCTCGAAGAATTAAAGTAGTTAGTGCTTTGTGGAAACCTACAGAAAGCAAGTTTTTTTCCCGTATCAATACGACTAATCTCTAAATTATTTCTAAATTTTTAAAAACAATATATAGACACTAAAGAACCATATTTTATGTCCAGCATTGGATTAGCATGATTTCTTTTTCCTTATCAATTGTTGCAGTCTTCTAAAAATTTTCATAAGCTGGGTTTGATGCAAGAGTGCAACAGGTTTTAAACAAAAGTTGATGAATTGCACCAATCTTTTAGTCAAAGTTGTGCATAATTAGTAAACATAAAATTATATTTTATAATGCAAAACACATGACCAGAAAAAAGATAATAAAAAGATCGAGATGATGTTCAAAGGGGGATGGCAGGTTTACGTGAAAGCTTGTGCCCAAAGGTTCTCTTTCCTGACAATCAAGGTGGACGCAGATAGATTTTAAAGCAGGAAAGAATTAATAATTAGAGAACTACATTCTTTTTTGTCTTGTTTTTCCTTGAGATCAATCTGATATCCAAACTTTATCAAAGCTCCGTCCGACTGTTCTCAAAATGCCAGAAAAATGACTCCAAATACAAGTGAAGTGAAACCCTTTTCTTGTTTTTGCCTTTAATTACTGTATTTATTTTGTAATTATGACCGCTTCCGGGCGTTTCAAATGTCACAGTAAATGTTGTAAGAGACTCCGCTATTTTTTATATTCATTTCATAGAAAATATCCTTATCTGCAACTAACAGTTAAATCGATCATTGACCAAATGGACGGCCGGAATGGCGGCGTCTATAAATCTCTCAATGCAATCATTTGATAAACTTTACATGGAATGACAGTGCCGTTACAACTCTATTTGGATGACTTGTTTTCCAGTGAAAAGGGTCTCCATTCTACCAATGAAGCATAGGCTCGCTATTGACATTCTCGTTATTTTAGTTATAGAACTCACGATACAAGTTCTTTAGAAACCATAGGGAACCTCAATAAGACTTATATTATCCATTTTTACATCTTTCCATTTGTGATTAGAAAATCGTTCGGGTTTAGGATTTACAATGTTTAATTCTAGATACATCATCATGCTGATGTATGCAATTCATTTCAGAATGTTTGTAGATGAGAGATTTGAAATACAGTTCAGGTGCTCACGCTCTGAATGAAGAGATTTTCATTTAAGCAAAAACCATAAAAACACCAGAAAATTTGATATGTAGAATGTCCATACCTTTCGAAATATTTTAAGATATTATTTTACTCAAATTATTACTTAAAAGAAATGAAAATGTCATCACCCAAGGAATGTGTAAGTAATTCTCGATTTTTACTTAACTGCACTAGCAAATTTCAGTAAAGGGAAGAAGAAAGGTTCGTTATTTATTTCGCATTTGAATTATATCTCGCCAATTACTGCCGTATCAAGGAACTTCAGCGGGAGGTCCGTTCTATCCTTAACGTTCTGTCCTAATCACTATACGTTTTCATATGATTTTGAGAATATTGTCTTCCAATCGTAATAAAGTTTTAATCTCAAACCTCAATTATTCCCAATCACACCAGACGATTTGTCTACCAAATCAAATTCGCGCAACTTTGTATCCCATCAATCTCCCTGTTGCGAAGAATTTTCTTCATCATTTTTTTCAGAATTTTCGTAATAAAACACAACGGTTGTCGTGTAAAATATCTCTTCTAATTTACTGTGGCGTGCACTTTAATTGTAAAAACATAACCCTCATTGTATATCGTTGGCCTTGGGTACGTTTTATGACGTCACATTTGATAAATATTTCATTAAGCCAACTATGTACTCATTTAAACGAGAATTATTGATAATCCAAGTGGATTGAGTAATAGTTTTAAAGTTCTGTGATAATGATAAGATAATTAATTTTTTCCGCTTAAGATATCATAACATTTTGCTAATTTGTATTGTGGAAATGACGTCAAAGAAAATTGAAATTTTGATTGAAAATCACGCCTTAATTTGCATATATAAAATAAACTAAGAATTTCTTTGATGGATAAAATTTAAGTTAGTTCTCTTGCAATACATCGCTAAAAAATAAGATTTTGCCAGTGGATATGTTTCGGAGTCGCTCACAAATTGTTGGAAAGCAAAATAGCTGTAAAGTATCTATATGTGGAAGCTGTTGACATTATCTTGACAGTTCAATAGAAGGGTTATTTCGATCAAATTTTAAAAGTATATTTCTACAAAGGTTTGCCGCTGAATTATCAATGTTTCAAACACTGCATATTCAAACCAGATATATATGGAGGTCTCTTAGAAATTGTCTTTTTCAAAAAGATCATTCTCATTTAATTTGAAGGTGGTACAGTTAAATACAAGTCCTACATTTAACCTCTCCGTATTTTTAATTACTGTCTCTTACAAGCATGTACATATTGTTGACATATTGACATTTTACTCAAAATAAATCCTCTCAGAAACACGACGTTTAATATTGCATATGAGGGCAGATTGAAGTCTTCGACGAGGAAACACAGGGTCAACAAACGGGAGGCGAAACCTTCGTAATCATAGAGAAACGAAGCTAAATTAACTCAACTAGTAGATTCGAGATACAAGTTCATTAAGTTGATTTTTTTTATAAAAAAGAATATTCTTAGAAGTAAGTACTCAAACTATTAGATAAGTATAATGGAAACAGAAATATATAACAAGGAATGAATTCAAACATAGACTAGCAAGCATGCATTCAGAAAAATCTGGGTTTGGCAAAAAACATGATTTCTAAAGCAATTGCAAACTTTAAGTGGTTAAATTTTCAGTGAATCAAGAGGTAAATTACTGAAATGCAGATTTCTATGTCCCCATCTCTCAAATGCCATTCATGAAATAAGTCATTCTTTCGAAAGATAATCTGTTAAGTGTATTATCTGTTTTCATAAATTGTTTTGATGGCAAAAGAATTTCATTCTGCACAAAAATGCAATTTAAACGTGTGATTTTTCTCTCTTTTATTTCTTTTCAAACAAGTTAGTTCATCTTTTTGTTACAATTTTACTAATAATAAATCAATTTTGTGTTGTTGTTTTTTAGTTTTGAATCGTCAAAATCGTTATTAGTAGTGTTGAATTTATTATTTACTCTTGGACGGATAAAAATAATATTTTCCAAAAAAAATATTAATACTTATCGTCGCCATAGAACTATCAAAAGGAAATGGAAAGTCTTAGAGGGTGAAAATCTGGTAACTTGGTGAACCCACTCCCATGGAGAAATCCAAAACAAACACATACAAATGTATACATACCGGTACAAACAGTTATTCATTTACCGACATTGGATATCAAATGTAAGGAACGGAAATACTGCTAAACCTTCTAAAAGCGAGCAGTACTAGAGCTCTAGAGCTGCTCAGGTTGTAAGTAACACACCTTGGCGTGATCACAATTTTCGGGCAATAATGAAATAAAAGACGATCATCCGAACATTGCTTTTTGAAGTCAAAATGATGATTTAGCCACCTGAGGAGTGGTTAAATCATCGTACTGACTTTGATATAAATACGATGTTTTACTCACCTAAGCATTACAATAGTCACCGAGCCCAAAGGGGTGGCAAAATCATCGTATTTACAGAGAGAACATATATAATTGTTTTATTACATGATTGAATGATACTAAATCGTCACTTGTACCCTACTTCCACTCAGATAACTTTCCAAAAGATATTTGCATCGACCTGGTTTCTTGATCTTTTTGTCCCATATTTTTCCTAATTTTTGTAGAAAAAAATCCTTATGTTCATCTGGAAGGTCACGTGAACATAACGTAGTATTTTTTTTAAACGATGTTTGGTTTCAGTCAATCGATAAAGCGATAGGAATTATTCAATCGTATAATTAAAAATCGTATTAAAAGGATACAGGTGTAATTATCTTTCATTAAATTACTATAATATAATATGCATCACAAATATAAAACATCAAATAATAAGGGTTAAATGATGGACTCAAACTGTACCACTGGAATCCTCATCAGTAAATACATGTTTTTGCTTGACAGTATCTATCATTTTAGGTCCAATAGATAATGGATGCACAAATAAATACGACTGACTCTCAAGCTCTTAATGGCACCAGTGCAGACGAGAGTGCCATGCTGTTCGAGAGTTTGGTTAGAATCATCATCCCTACCATCTTTGGACTTATCGTCTTCCTTGGCTTAGTGGGAAATCTTCTTGTCATCATTGTCGTGTACTCTTACAAACAAATGCAAAACACCACTAACATTCTGATCGTCAGTCTGGCTTTCGCAGACCTTTTCTTCATAATCTTCTGCGTGCCTTTCACCGCTACCTTGTATGCAATGCCTACATGGCCATTTGGCGATATATGGTGTAAAATTGTCAACTATCTTATGTATGTGTGTGCATATGCAAGCGTGTGGACTTTAGTTCTTATGTCGTTTGACCGGTATCTAGCAGTGGTACATCCCATATCTTCCATGAGGCTTCGAAATACTCGAAATGCTTATATCCTTATAGTCTTAACTTGGTTTATATTCAGCGTGGGACACATTCGGTTGCTGATTCAGTACAATGTCCTGGAGTATAATTATGGCGGTGCGATGCGATCCAGTTGTATTAATATAGAGGAAGACACGTTACCACTGTTTCATGCTTGCTTTTTCGCTTTTCTGGCCATAATTTTCGAATGAGAAGAGAGGGTTTTCAAATCAAACACGTGTTTTTTCTGTGACAAGACCTTTTTAAATACATTATGATTTTTGACATCTTGACCTTGAAGTTTTACCTACTTTTCAATAACTTAAACCTTGTTCATATCTTTTGAGTGAGAAGACATAGGGCTTACATATTATACATGTGTATTTCTAGTGACAAGAACTTTCTTAATACATTTTGTTTTTTGATCTTGTGATATTGTCCTTAGTGACAAGAACTTTCTTAATTCATTTTGTTTTTTGATCTTGTGATATTGTCCTTGAAGTTTGACCTACTTTCCAAAATATTAATACTTCCCTAAAAGTTTTGATTGAGAAGAGATAGTGCTTTTATATTTGACATGTTCATATTCTGTGACAATATATTTTCAAGCATGCAATGATTTCTGACTCCTTTAATTTCACAATTGACCTGACTTTAAAAAAAATCTACTTCAGTGATAACTTCTGATTGACATACGAAAGGTCATTCATATATGACACATTATGCCATAAAAAGTGATATCTCACCCACAAAGACACCGACAATTCTTTATAACTACTTCCTGCTTTTGTTGATAGTCGTTCAGAAAATAAATTAGAAAACCTGACAATCGATATATTAATTAATAAATGGATACTAGTATTTTCTTTAATTTAAATAACGTATTTCTTGATTATCATATTTCTCAAAGACTGTTTAAAAGTTCTTCATGCCTTTCAGAACACATTATATGTAACTTTTGCCTTTTATTTTAAATATATACCGTACAATAGATGCATGTATATGTGTACAATAACACATTCATGTATATTCATCCACACCATATTAATACCCACCATTTTCCTTACAGGTTGTTAATAGTTTTCATTTCAAGTGCGTTCTCAGAATTACAATTCGAATCCTTCCCATTTTCAGTTATTTTTGTAGTGTTGTTTAATAAAAGTTCTTTGGAGTTCTTTTCTGTGCATTTGGTTGCATTGTTTAATAAAGTGTCTTGTGTTTCTCTGTTTTCCTTTTCGTGGCCTCTTGCTTGAGTCCGCTCATATTCAAATTTGTTCCACCTCTCGCGTTTACAACACAGTAATTTTTTAAAACTTCGGCGAAAGTTTTCAGACAGAAAAGCGTATAATATAGGATTCATGCAGCTATTCATGTATGCAATGCAATTAGCTGTCATCAAAAACGAAGTATTCACTATGTTTGTTTCATAGTTAAGGTCAAAATACTGAATCATAAAACAGATGTGTATGGGAAGCCAACAGAGGGCAAATATAACAACTACTATGATTATCATACGGGTGACTCTCTTTTTACTTCGGATATTCTCGGCCCTTTGGCTCCCGCCTGGCACAACTCCATACAACAGACGTTTCAATAAAAAACCATACAAGACACAAATGATTAATAAAGGCAGAACATAACCAAAAGCGAAAAAGCAAGCATGAAACAGTGGTAACGTGTCTTCCTCTATATTAATACAACTGGATCGCATCGCACCGCCATAATTATACTCCAGGACATTATACTGAATCAGCAACCGAATGTGTCCCACGCTGAATATAAACCAAGTTAAGACTATAAGGATATAAGCATTTCGAGTATTTCGAAGCCTCATGGAAGATCTTTTTTGCTTTAGGGTACTCATCTCTTATCCTCCTCCTTTATCACTGAATGAATTTTAATGAGATTCACAGATGCATCATGTCGGATGCTCCAACAGTCATTAAACGATTATCAATGCAATTCTACAAATGTTTAGAAATTATATATTTTTATTTTAGATGAACAACATTGGCGGAGATAAAATCAACTGGACAGCCATGCCTCACAATATGTCTTGTGAAAATAGGACCATTTGCAACATTACTGAATATTACGTGAACATCGAGGCTTTCTTACAGTTCGAGAATCTTGTACGTTACATCATCCCGATACTTTTTGGATTAATAGTTATCCTTGGATTTGTGGGGAATGTCCTAGTCATATTTGTTGTATGGTCTTACAAACAGATGCAGAATACCACTAATATCCTTATAGTAAGTCTGGCTGTGGCTGACCTATTTTTCATCATATTTTGTGTCCCATTCACTGCAGCGAACTACGCCATGTCGTACTGGCCCTTCGGCGCTGTTTGGTGCAAAGTAGTCCACTTTTTAATACACGTCTCTGCCTATGCCAGCGTATGGACATTGGTTTTGTTGTCTCTGGACAGATACCTCGCTGTTGTTCACCCGATACCATCCATGCGTCTGCGCAACCGACGTAATACGTACCTACTGGTATACATGACGTGGACATTCATCTGTTGTGGTAATGTCCCGATATTTCTGCAATATGGAGTTGTGGATTACCACTGGATGGGATTTCAGAGGTCAGCTTGTCTTAATATGGCGGGACTGAAAAGTAAATTAGTTTTAAAAATATTTTACGGGTGTTTTTTCGCATTTGGCTACATGATTCCGTTAATGCTGATATGTCTCATGTACGGATTCCTGTTAAAGCGTCTTTTATACGGGGTAGTTCCGGGCGGAAGTCAACGAGCCGACAGCCTTAAAGCCAAAAAGAGAGTAACCAAAATGGTCGTCATCGTTGTTCTCATATTTGCTTTGTGCTGGCTACCAATACAAGTTATATTTTTAGTTCAATACTTAAATACTGATTTTGAAGTATCCATCGTGTCCTCGGCCGTACACATGGCTGCCAACTGCTTAGCGTACATGAATAGTTGTGTCAATCCGATTTTGTATGCTTTTCTGTCAGAAAACTTTAGACGAAGTTTCCGTCGTCTGCTTTGCTGCATACCAGAAGGTCACAGCAAGTATGACTATGAGAAAACCAATTTTAGAGGATTGGAGACAAAAGATACTCTTCTTAATAATGGCAGTTCTAAAAGTAAAAGTGAAAATGGTAAAGACAAAAACTGCAATGTGGGTGAAGGAATTGAACTGAAACCCCTTACTGATTTATAGTATGTTTGTATCTAACTGGATCATTGTTTCCGAAAAAAAAAAATCATGCAGAACTAATCAATTTTATACATGGCAAAGCATGAACATAAGTATGTGGTTTATAAGTCACTTGCCTGTGTGTAGTTCGAGGTTCTCATTTGCTTTATTTTTGAGCGAGAGGTTCTCATTTGCTTTATTTTTGAACGAGAGGTCACTTTACATTTTGTATCTTGTAAATTATTACGTCATCAAATTATGCTTTACTTGTATGATAAATAAAATTATCGTATACAACTGTAGGTTTTATCTGCAAAGAAATCATTCATTATAATTCACATGGAAAACGGGGGGGGGGGGGGGGGGCCCTGTGAATCTCATTAAAATTCATTCAGTGATAAAGGAGGAGGATAAGAGATGAGTACCCTAAAGCAACAAAAAAGGTCAAGAGATTCCCGACCATTATAATTATACCCTCCCGCTTTTCAAGCGGGGATTAAAATAATTAAGTTGAGTAAATATACACCGTCTTAGGCATTACTTTTATTGATATTAGATGAAACAACAATCTGTTTTTAAAACAAAGCATTCAATGATATTGACCTGTAATTACACCTCCGATTGAAAAGCGGGAGGGTATATACATGTATAGTGATCGGGATAAGCGTCCGTGTGTAATGCTTTGAGATACCCATTTCTCATCCGCAACTCCTCTTATCACTTTTTTCAGTCGTATTTAAAACCTTTCAAAAGCATCTTTTTCCTTGTATAAAAGATTTAAAAGTTTCTATCCATTTCAAATTGGAATATTCAATTACAAAATGTTCATGTATTAAGGATAAATAAAACAAACTTTTTCTTAAGAAAATGAATTATCTTTATGTATTCAGAAGCCTTTCTCTACTTAAGAAAAAAAAAACCCTGACCTTCTGAGAACTTATCATTGAACAATTTACTTAAATTTTGGGGAAAGTTGGAAAATGTATGTTTCTAGTTTTTAAAGTTTCTTTTTCTAATTCTTTTCTTCCATCTTTATGAACATATTTATTTTCTTCCATCTTTATGAACAATATTTGTATTTATTATTTTATGCAGATCATTCTCCTGGGTCAAATATTTTATTGAAGACAAGCACATTTCAAATGTAATCAGTATTGAAAAGAGAAAAAACTTGATGTAAAATGTTTACAAAAAATTCAAGATTATGTTGATATTTTTATGGAGTCTTTACAGTAACAACAAGGAATTGTGTACCCATTCAACTCTAAAAAAAAAAAATATATATATATATATTCTAACACAGAAAAATGATTTTTTTTAACTAGGTCAGGAAAGAGTTGTCTCCTCCAAAGTCTGCGTGAACACTGTCCGATCAAATACTATTTTCGTCAACTTTGATTGTATTGATACCTTGCTGCTTCTTTTTTCCTTCAAGCACCTTTCTTAAACGCTTTTATATTTGGACTTGCAAGTAAATTTTCCGCACATTTATTTTAACTACGATTTACAAAACTGGAAAATTAGAACCAAACACTGTAAATCTAGAAAAAAAATTGTACTGTAATTTTTTATGCGGAAACTTTGTTGTATATATCGTTAAATATTTCATACAGAAATGCTTAAAGAAAGAAAGATAATTCATTTTCAATAATTTTTTCGTTTTCTTTTTTATTTTATTTTCTTTGAAAAATATTCGCTCATATTTAGATGACCTGGGAGGGGTTCTTTGTACCCTAGGACATTAAATTTCATTCGTCTTTCAGTCCGTCACAAAACTTGAGCCTTGCTCATATCCTTTGAATGAGAAGAGAGAGGCCTTTAATATAATATTACTCATAACTGTATTTTACTCGTGACAAGACATTTCTAAATACAATATGATCTTTGAACCCATGACCTTGAAGTTTAACCTTAAAATTAGAAATAACATTGAATTGGCCATAACTTTTGAATGAGAAGAGGTAGGGCTTTCATATTACACGTGTATTATCTGTGACAAGACCTGTCTACATACATTATGATTTATGACCATGACCTTGAAAATTGACCCACTTTTCAAAAATGTTAACCTTGCTCATATATTTGGAATGCGAAAAGATAGGGGCTTTCATATTACACAAATACACTATGAATTTTGACCTCGTGACCTTGAAGATTGGCCTACTTTTCAGAAACTTCAACATTTTATCTCGACGTTTGAATGAGATAACATAGGGCGTTCATATTAAACATTTGTATTACCTGTGAGAAGGCCTATTTAAATACACTATACATGATTTTTGGCCTTGACATATGACATACTTCTTTAAAAAATAAAGATTTAAGATTGGCCATAATTTTCGAATGAGAAGAGAGGGTTTTCAAATCAAACACGTGTTTTTTCTGTGACAAGACCTTTTTAAATACATTATGACATTGAATTTCAGTTAGAAACACATGCATATGGTCCACGTATTGCAGTCCTTTTTAAAGAACAGCAACTTGTTTAAATACTTGTATACCATTATTCTAATTTAAAATGGCATCGGTCGCTTCAAGAAACTTTTTACTTGTCATTTACATCATTTCTGATCGAGCCTGTTTTTATAAACGTCTGTTTAATTTCTCAAAAATAACCTCGATAAATATTAAGATTTTTGTTAGGTTGCAAATTTGGTGTTATACATGTAAATGAGGGATAAAACCAGAGATCTCGGAATGGAATACTCGGAAGCCTCTGGTTTTATTCTATCCCCTACCGGAAGTTGTATTCTAATTAAAGTCTTGAAATATATCGACGTAATTTTCGAGGAATAAATGAGTAGTTTACAATAAAGAGACTCGACCAGAAACGTCTGAAAAGATTTAATTCACAGGGAAAAAAGTCTATTGGAGTGAACGATGTCATTTTAAAGTAGGTTAATAATTGATGTATTAACAAAATACAAGCATGAAATGGAGGTGCCTGAAAATGAGATAAGGTATCGTGTGGTAAAAATAAGTAGGGGATACCCCGTATACAAAACAAGTGCCTTTGTCCTGTAAATATTTCTTTAAATATTCACAGTTGACAACGTTCTTTCTTGTATGAATGTACGAATTAAATTGGCATTCCATATTCAATCACATGTTCAAACTTTTGGCAGTATGGAAAGGAAGCCGCGTAAGACTTTTGGATCTAGACTACGACGTCGTTCACATACGTTATGTTGTACGTCAATAACAACATTTTAATAGTGCATATTTCCCTTATAACATGTAAAATATATATATATGAGAAATAAATATCAATTTTAAGGTTCATTTGGGGTATAATATGAAATTGAAACGTGACCAAATCTACTGCTGTGGTTTCATCAATTTTCGTTACAATTAATTTTCGTGGGTTTTGTAAAACAAACGTATTCGAGGATACGTAATTTCGTGGACTATAACATTGTCTATACAAATCAAAAACATATTTCGCAGTTCAATGAACATTTAATAATTCGTGGATCTCCTCAGCACGAAATCCTCGAAAATTGTTGCTCGACAAATATTGATGAAACCACAGTATATAACGCCCCTTGGATATTATAGGATTTGATCAGGTGACAAACTTCACGTCATACTCCAAAAAATCTCTTCACATGATACTTTTTTCATTAATATATTTTTCCTGAGCGAAGGAAACGGTTTAAAAAATCATTTAGTTGTAAATAGATTTTTTGAAGAAATTAAAAAAAAATGATACAGCATAAACTAATATACTATTTTAAACATGATTAAAACATGAGAGATTTTCATTAAAAAGTTTTTTTTTTTTAAATAAGTTTTACCTAGCAGGTTCAGAGATATATACTGGCTGACAGTCTGGAGTCTGTTAAACTTTGATACCCCATTGTGGCCCGCCCTATCCCGGGGGATTACGATGTGAGCAATGTTGAATCTACACTACCTATAACTATGACCAATCATGGCTTTGCTGTTCTTGAGAAGAATATTATTAAAGATTTTTCCTATGTATTTCTAAGTAAAATTTTGATCCCCAAATGTGCCCCCATCCTACCCCTGGGGGTCATGACTTGAACAAACTTGAATCTACACTAGTACATGAAGATGCTTCCACATGAGATTGATTTATCTTTCCTGGCCCAGTGGTTCTTCATCAGAAGATTTGTCCTATGTTTAACTTCTATACCCCGTTGTGGCCCCGCCCTACCTTGAGGAGTCATGATTTGAACAAACTTGAATCTACATTACATGAGGATGCTTCCACATTAGTTTCATCTTTTCTGGCCCAGTGGTTCTTGAGAATAAGATTTTTATAAGGTGCCGGTAATTTTTCACTACTATACAACTATCTCTCCTTGAAAAGGGGTGGCCCTTCATTTGAACAAACTTGGACCCCCTTCACCTAAGGATACTTTGTGGCAAGTGTGGTTGAAATTGGCCCGCTGGTTCTTGAAAAGAAGATGAAAATGTGAAAAATTTACGACGACGACAGACAAATTTTGATCAGAAAAGCTCACTTGAGGCTCAGGTGAGGTAAAAAGTAATGAAGCCACTTTGCCGGGCTCATAGCCGGCTCAAAAATAAGTACGCCCGATATCTCACTGATCATATAACCTATGATGCTAGGAAATCCCACCAAGTGCTATACATTTTTCTTGTCACCGGCGTGGCGCAGTGGTTAGAGCATCTGCCATACAGTCGCGAAGTAAGGATTTAATCTGTACGTCGCGATTTCGAATCCCACTGGGGAACATGGAGTCCGTATTTACTGAGGTCCCGTGTCGAAGTAAGTGCTGGCACGAAAAAGATCCCTCCCTGCTTAATGGTCCCAAGTGCCGAGTATAGGTCACGTGGGCGACTATTCAAGCTAAAACGATATCTAAATTGTCAGTCAGAATTGACTAAGTCACTGATTGTACAGTCACTCATTGCACTTGTTAGCAAGATCTGCGTTCACCATAAAACTTGTGAAATAATTTCTTTATTTGGGACTCAGTGTTGATATTCATGATTTCATCAATTTGTTGTAAACAGTTTGACGGCTTGTATAAGAATCTGCTCGTACGTAGAACTTATGCTCTACTGGGAGACATAAATTCCATTTGCAGTTGAGAAGTCAAAACTGACATCAACAAAGGATAGGCGTATGATTCTGAATCAAGAATGAGCTGTTCAGAGTACATATGAAGTATTTGAAGGAATATCATAACTATAAGGTATGTTCCAAGCGACTGAAATTGCAGTACTTAATCAACAATATTATGATGCAAATGTATTTAAAGATTAACACATTTTCAAATACTCCCCCCCCCCCCCCCCCCCCCGAGAATTTCTCACTTACATGGAGACGCCACCACTTTCCGGTAGAGAAGTGCAAATTTTGTCCTATACTCGGCAATCAGGGCCATTAAGCAGGGAGGGATCTTTTTCGTGCCAGCACCTACTGCGACACGGGACCCCTGTGTATACGGTCTAATAAGAAGGAACAGTCTCCACGTCCCTCAGTGGAATTCTTCCAGTTCTGGAACTATATCGGAGTAGATCCCCTCTTGAAAGCAAGGGTTGTTTTCTATAACATTAAAGAAAAATTTTAGCATCCTTCTAACCGAGACAAAACTGAACACAGTCCACACGCGAATGCTTAAAGAGTACCCACCAAACTCCAAATAAACAACGGTTTTCAAAATGAAAAGCTGTAACTGATCAAGCGTCCTTCGAAATTGGGTTTTAATAGAGGTCCCATGTCGCAATCGGTGGTAAAAAGATCCCTCACTGCTCTATGGCCCTGAGTGACGAGTATAGGACAAAATTTGAATATACTGGCAAGTGTTGGCATCTCAATACGAGTGAAAAAGTCTCGAGAGGGACATTAAACAACATACAAACAAATTATTGCTTCATACACATTGGTTCATAGACATCCATTAGTATGAGGATCAACCCGCCATATTAAGCAATAAAATAATAATTAAATAAAGTCTGCATAGGTCGTTCTTAAGATATGAATGTACACGCAGTCAAATGTCACGAAGGATGCAGTACCTCACTCTAGCAGACTAAAGGGATTAATAATGACCCGTGGTATACCCTTTGGAAAATATAGGAAATATCATCTTCTCAAGAACTACTGGGCCAGTAAAAATGAAACTTCTAGCGAAGCATTCTCAGGTAGTGTAAATTCAAGTTTGTTACTATCAAGACCCCCAGGGGTAGGGCGGGGCCACAACTGACGATCAAGGTTTAACATTGGAACATATGGAAAAATCAGTGTCATGTCCAAAATGTTTTTACAGTATGATGTCCGATACCTGTTCAAAAATTGGAGTCGCATGCATGGCGCACTAATAAGAACGTCTGCTCTAGAGTCGCGTTGTTATCAGCTGCTATTTTACTTCGCTAGCTCGAATCCACTGCAGGACGTAAAGACCGGTCCTTCAGATAAGACGTATTAATCTAAGGTCCCGGGTAGCAGTGGGTGTATGTACGAAAAATGATCCCTTTATGGCCTTAAGTGCCGATTATTGATATGAATATGCAATCCTCCAACGCCAAATTGTACCATCTCCATACGAGTGAAAAATTTCAGAGAGGGACGATAAACAACAAAGAATATTGGGGGGGGGGGGGGGG
>PRKT01000755.1:0-57602 GCA_003671525.1 Saccostrea glomerata
TTTATTCCAGGGTCTTCTGAAACGTCTTCTGTAACTGGTTTTGGTTGGTTCTCAAAGTAGAAAAAGAAAAGACTAAATGTGCAAATGAGAGATACCTATTATCATTTGTTTTGCAAGGCGGAAAAAGATCTTAAATCATAGTTACAAGTTATAGTTTTTCAAGAAACAATATCGATGCATGTATATAGTAAGTATAAAACGTATAACCACTGTTTTTCCCATGCACACTTGTGTGATACTAAACGAAAAGAAAAGGAAAAAAATAAGAAAACCATTTTAATAAGATCGTCTAATGGAGTTTATATTAACATTCTTTTCTCAAAGATCTGAATCAAGTTATTGAACATAAATGGTATCTGATTCCTTGACTGTCGTAGAGCGAGGCATATTTTTCGGCGAAACATTTCAACCTTTTTATGAAAGTGTAACTAATCGGCATAGTTCACTTCTGAGACGGGAAATAAAAAAAAATTAAATTATAGTCATTTCACTGCTTTTGTGTTACTTTTCTATAGAATGTGTACAATGTGTTACTTATTTTCTAAACCTCGAAATGTAGGCTATGAGAACGTTCTTTTTTTTCTTAATTTCATTGAAGCTATCACACCTATTTAATAGATCAGTCCAAAGAAAAGGCGCGAAGATTTAACGTGGCGTTTGGCGCGAAATCATGAATAATGGCCGTCTTTTATAACTCTTAGACAGGTGTACTGTAGCAAAAGTATACACAAGTACATTTAGAGCAGTACTCCCAAAAGCGTAATGGTTAGCGCGATGGGGATAAAAGGGGAAAAAAGCGGATGGGATTTTCACGCTGGCGACCTGGATTCAATTTGTGACCAAAATTTTTAATCATTTCTAAGCTCGACTTTACGAGTTTTTTTTTCCAGAATCAGACGGAAGACCTCTCGTTGCTTGCAACGAGATCGTTTCTAGTTATTATTATTATTATGTTCCCCAAACGGAGTTTGGGAACATATTGTTTTTACTCGGTTTCTTCTTCTTATTATTATTATTTTATTTTTTTTCTTATTTGTTCTCCGATACTTTTTTTGTCCGCGAGTGTTCTCAGAAACTGTTCACCCAACTAAGTTAAAACCTTTTTAGGGTTAATGGGTGTGTAGTGTAGGTGTGCGGAACGAAGGTCATTTTGCGCGCATACGCATGCACGTGCGTGCGCTTGAAATGAGTAAATGGACTGATATAATTAATGTAGTTATAACTATTACATTTTTTGCTGAAATGATTTGAAACTCATTAAATAAAGATATATTTTAATACTGTAGATAACGTGACATTGTCAAATTAGCAAGAACTCACGAACATGCACGTGCGCTTTGATTGGCTGAAACAAAAATCTCAATATCTTCTCTGCTTTGAAATTTAAAACATAAGCATTCTTTAGAATATCCTACAATATGGTGTATAATAATTTTCATCAAATCACGCGCATGCACGTGTGCTGCAATCTGATTGGCTTAAACTTTATATGGCTATAACTCCCTTTTTTTCAACCAAACAGCATGGGATTTTGAACATAGACAAACATTATGGACTCCTAGAAGAAGGTATAGTCATAATTAACGTGCTTGCACGTGCATGAACGTGCGCCTCGCTCTGATTGGCTGAAACAAAAATCTCAATATCCTTTTTATTTTTTGACGAAATGCTTTGAAATTTAAAACATAGGCATGCTTTAGGATATCCTACAATATGATATATATCTGATTGTCTGAAATTTTAAATGGCTATAACTCCCTTGGTTTTCAACCAAACAGGATGGGATTCAGAACATAAATAGACATTATAGACTCCTACAACAGGGAAGGGTAATCATGCACATGCATGCACGTGCGTGCACGTGAAATGAGTAAAATTCCAAATACTCTACATTAAACATTTTTTGGATTAAATGCTGTAATATTTAGTATATTAAAATATATCAATAGTGTATACAAGATGATATGGTCATTACGCACATTCATTCAAATGCGCATGCGTGCAATACTTAAATTGAGTACTTCTGGTAAAACTTTGTTAAAGTCTTAAATGTATCGCTTTTGTCTTATTTAATGAGTTTTACAGGGAATAAGGCACCAAAAGGGAGTTGGGGAGCGTTTGGGGAGCATCTGTAACGGCTCCCGTTACAATTAGCCCTAGTTATTATTATTATGTCGCCCCGAACGAAGTCGGGGACGACATATTGATATTGTACGCATGTTTTTTTATCCAGGCTGTTTCTCTGAGATGGCTGGGACAATCTTCCTGAAACTTTCCTCAAAGGACGATCACTGGTTGTAGTTGTGCAGTGAGATCGTTCAGTTCCAATATGTCTACCGTTGCCATGGAAACCTGTAAAAAGCGACAAATTTTGTCCGCGAGTGTTCTCTCTGGTCCCTTAAACTTTCGTCATGAAACTTTTCTTATTTTAATGATTAGTATCTGTAGTTGTGCGATTTGCATTGAAAATTTTCAAATAATTGATTATTGCCATAGAAACCAGGGGAAAGTTAAAATTCTTTAATTTCGATTTTCTCAATAACTACGCAAGCAATCGTTTTGAAACTTTCAATGTTTATTCCTTGCAATGTGTCAAAGTGATTTCTACTTTTAAAATAATTGTAATGAGTCGCTCACAGTTGCCATAGAAAGGAAACAGAAAAAAAGGGTAAGATGTACACATGTGTTCTCCAAGGTCTAGGTCAAAAAGTCAAAGTTCTTCGTATCCAATAAAAGTTCTTTTCACAAGGATTACATATTTGAAATACGAAAGCCCTAGTCCTTACCGTTCAAACGTTATGGCTAATGTACTATGTTTAAGACGACCCCTTCCCCCTTTTGAAGCGCACGGCCAGGTAGAATACACAGATATAACATATACAACTTACAAGTAACGTTTTAAAAGTTTCATTCATAAAATTCAGTTTCCGTCATGTGATATTTTGCCATCATTCATTCTCGTTCTGTTTTGTCTCTTGAATTTATAATTATTTTATTTTATCTATATAAAAAAAATAACGATTGTCAGCTGCATTTATTATCATTTCGCGTTTTCTTGTGTATCTATTACTTGTATATTATTCATTTCATTAGATAGTGCAAGTATAAATTAGAAAATTGGTACGTCATTTCCATAGTTTTTATTCATTCATAAATCCTTGGATCCGCTCCTGCAGGTGCGCGAGGCCTTGATTACCACTGTATACAAAACATTCATCTCGCCGAAAATGTTCATGATTCCGCTAAACTGAGAAAGTTTACACATGATTTATCATCTCATAACAAACATCAGCTCTGTGCAATGAAGAAATGCTCGAATTGAAGGTGGCATGTCAGATTCGTTTTCCGGCAGAACCTCTAAAAATGAAAGTGAAAGTAG
The DNA here is from genome assembly GCA_003671525.1 of Saccostrea glomerata. Taxonomy (NCBI): domain Eukaryota; kingdom Metazoa; phylum Mollusca; class Bivalvia; order Ostreida; family Ostreidae; genus Saccostrea; species Saccostrea glomerata. Next base: position 3,380 of record PRKT01000755.1, read on the forward strand.
GGAAATTTCAGAGTTCTCACTGGAGTTAAAATACACAATAATGCACAAAATAATTCGGCTGATCTCTTTAATCAATTACACTTGCCAAGCTTTTTTGGTAGGAAAGATACTGCCAATTAACAAGTATGAGGCTCAGTTCAGACATCTGCCCAATTTCTTTTATGCAAGTCTGCAAATTTAGGAACTTGTAATTTTTTCCTGCACTACCGATTCTAAAAATAATTATTGGGATGTACCCAATTAAGGTCTTCCGTTTCCAACGGAAAGGACTGATACGACTCGATGGTAGTCCAAGCTTAGCTAATGGACCATTATTTCAGTGATGATAAAAATGAAAATCTTGTCCAGTACGGGGCGACATATGCTATTGCTTGCAATAGCAGACTTTCTAGTTTTTTTTCTTATTTCTTCTCCGGTACTTTTTTTGTCCGCGAGTGTTCTCAGAAACTGTTCACCCAACTGAGCTAAAACCTTTTTAGGGTTAATAGGTGTGTAGTGTAGGTGTGCGGAACGAAGGTCATTTTGCGCGCATACGCATGCACGTGCGTGCGCGTGAAATGAGTAAATCGACTGATATACTTGGTATAGCTATTACTTTTACATTTTTTGATGAAATGATTTGAAACTCATCATATAAAGATATATCAATACTGTAGATAATGTGACACTGTCAGATTAGCAAGAACTCACGCGCATGCACGTGCGCTTCGCTCTGGTTGGCTGAAAACAAAAACCTCAATATCTTTTCTGTTTTTTGACGAAATACTATGAAATTTGAAACATAGGCATAATTTAGGATGTACTACAATATTATATAAAGCTATTGTCATGTAAACACGCGCATGCACGTGCACTGCAATCTGATTGGCTTAAACTTTAAATGGCTAAACTCCTTTGTTTTTCAACCAAACAGTATTTAGAACATAGACAGACATAATGGACTCCCACAAGGGGGCGTAGTCGTCATGCACATGCATGCACGTGCGTGCACTTGTGCTTTGCTGTGATTGGTTGAAAATAAATCGCAATATCTTTTTTAATTTTTGACGAAATGCTTTGAAATTTTAAACATAGTCATGCACTAGGATGTCCTACAATATGATATATAACAGTTGTCGTGAAAACATGCGCATGCACGTGCGCTGCAATCTGATTGGCTTAAACTTTAAATGGCTATAACTCCCTTGTTTTTCAACCAAACAGGATGGGATTTAGAACATAGACAGACATAATAGACTCCAACAAGATGATATGGTCATCATGCACGTGCGTGTACGTGTTCTTCACTCTGATTGGCTGAAACAAAAATATCAATATCTTTTCCGTTTTTTGACGAAATGCTACGAAATTTAAAATGTAAGCATACAATAGGATGTTCTACAATATGATAAATAACAATTGTCATTAAATCACACGCATGCACGTGCGCTGAAATCTGATTGGCTTAAACTTTAAACTCCCTTGGTTCTCAACGAAATAGGATGGTTTTTAGAATATTGATAGACATAATGGACCCCTACAAGAAGGTATGGTCATCATGCACATGCTTGCACGTGCGTGTACGTGAAATGAGTAAAATTTAAAAATGTTTGAATAAGTGACTTTTTTAATACTTCTGGATTTAATGCTGTGATATTAAGTCTATTTGAATATATATACATAGTGTAGAAAAGATGATATGATCATTACCCACATGCATTCACATGAGCTCGCATGCAATGCAAAAATTTAAATATATTTAAATATATTTTGTAGTCTTCTGGGAAAACGTTGTGTAAGTCTAAATTGCACAAAGTATGTCTTATTTAATAGAGCTTAAGGAAATATGGCATGAAAAGGGAGTTGGGGAGCGTTTGGGGAACATCTGTAACGGTCCCCGTTACAATTAGCCCTAGTTTCAAATTGATTCTATGCGCGTACTGTTCATGCATGTAATTGACCTCCGCATAGTAAGGATTCCTGGCATACTGCTCCGAAAAAAAATCAGCTGCCTTTTATAGTTCTATTCATTTTTATTGGAAATCTCATTTCTGAGTTAGCTCCGCCCATTAAAAAAATAAACCCCGCCCACTGGGACTGCTTGCTGGGACCGCTCTGGGACTGCTTTGGGACTGCTAAAGCAGTCCCAGAAAGCAGTCCCCGGGACTGCTTTGTGTCAGGTTGGGTCTGGTCGGTACTGTAGTTCTAGTGTGGGGCTGTATAGAATATATAGTGAAAATGCATTGTTATGTTGAAAAGGACTATATATGTTAAGAGCCAATTTAGGCCCCCTAAAAATGAGCATTTTAGAATGACATTCAGATATGTTTAATTGATATTTATTTTGTAGAGGAGATTATATCAGATATATTTCCGATATATTTTTCACATTTATATGCACTCACTGGCTATAAATGATGACGAAAATAACACTTTTTTATATATCTAACCAAAAAAAGCCAAAATACATCTTTTTCATGATGTTTTTTCTTATGAGAAACATAGAGCGCATTGTAGAACATGCATAATTTTTCTGTCAGTAATTTGTATTGAATAGATACATATTTGGTAAAAAATTCAAGTATGTTCTAGTTTGCGCTCAATATTCTCTGGAAGAGCAGTTTTATACAAAATATGCTAAAAATGTGGGAAAACATGAACTTCATGATGTCATATTTCTATATTAACGGCATGTTGATCAAATTGAAAATGACCAATAAATGTCGCACATATAGCTGTACAAATGAAAGCTATATATAAGTAAAATTAAGATACTCATTTTAAGGGGCCAATTGAGACACTTACCATATATCGCTCTTTCCTTCTCTCTCCTGCGTATGAAATGAACTAACAAAGTACATAATTATGACGAGCAAAAATGTGTCTTTCCAAAATGGTTAATTTCATGGCCCCTGGGTCGAGGGTTCTGGTTTTATGGCGGGGCTTTATTTATCATATTCAGATGTTTTATAGGGAAATTGCATAAATTCTATAAAACTCTTCTCTGTTCTTGTATTTTAAACCAATAAACTATGTACATAGTTATGATGAGGAATGATGCTTCATCCAGATTTGTGAATTACAGGGACCCTGGGTCAGGGGTTTTGGTGTAAGGGCGTGGTTCTGTTAATTATATAGTGAAAGAACTCTTTGAAATTCTTTTTTTTTCGTTTCTCCTGGCTATTATGCCAATGATCTAAGTACATATTTATGATGAAGAAAGTGCCTCTTTCAAAATGATTAATTTCAGAGCCCCTGGATCAGGGGTACGGGTAGGGTGAGTACATAGTGTGAAAAAAATTAATGCATTGAAATCTGCTATTTGGTATTAATCAACCATTTATGATGAAATAAAATGTAAGATAATATTTCCAAAGTTTTGAAATATTTTGCCTTAGCGTAAGTGTTTCCTGAGGAATGAGTTACTCCTTTTGTTACTCTGATCTACCTCTGGGTTTTTAGTAAGCCAAAGAAAGCATGCTAAGTGTATAATTATGATGAACAATGATGCCTCTTACTAAATTATGAATTTCATGGCCTCTGGTTTAAAACATGAACTAAATTCAATTGTTTGAAAGTTGTTAATGATACTCAGGTGACCTATAAGACCCGTGGGTTCCTGTTATTGAATTTGTCCGAAAAATCAACTCCCATCAATACTTTCAGTACTTTGATTGGTCCAGACGTTAATACAGAGATAAATCGTTTGGATCAATGTGTAAGTCTTAATTTTCTTTTCGCAAACGTGTTGTCGTTAGAGCTTTCATAAAGAGCGGCGCTTCATTTGCTATTTTTTCATTTCCCACATTTTTAAAGACACTTTTTAAAAATGTATGTTTTAATTATTGATTCGTTTATTTTATGGATATTTTCTCGTACCAGCACCTACTGCAATACGGGGTCTCGGTTTTTACGGTCTCACCCAAAGGAAAAATTTATAATCAATACAAACAATGAGCCAGACAGAAGACAAAGATCCATACAGCTTCAACAGGTGGTATTAGAAGCCTTCCTCTCCAAACATAAAATGAATCATGGTCGTTTTTTTTAATTATAATGTATATCCACCGCAAGAAAACCTGCCATTCACTTAATTAACTGAAAGTTGAACTGTATGAACTAAAGATTACTGGACGGTTATTGAACAGTAAAGTTTTGCAATTCATTCGATTTTCATTACCTTTTAGTGACTATTAAATTGACCAAAATGTTCAGTCTCATAGACCTTGGTAGAAAATATATCCAGTTGTTAGGTCAAATGCTGGCCGGTCTGTTTCAAGCCAATTGATAGGCATATATTTTTATGAATATACTGAATTTGATGAAGGAATATTCTGTCTATTTCTTAAGGCTTTTGGGAGGTGTGATCTGTAAGCAAGGGACACCTTATCCTCCTTGACTTCTGGTCCCATCTCTGATTATTTTGGGGTGATGAAAACGTTTTTAAATAATACAGTTCCAGATATTGTTATAATTCACGGATTCTTTTAAGGATAACTAACATAAAAACTCATTCCTAGATTGTATATCTTTTAACATAATAGGTGCCTGAAAAACACGTTATCTGGTGAATAATGGGGGAAAAATTGACATTTCAAAATATAGGATTTTTTCTCTCTTTTAACCTTTTGGAAACACTCGAGTGTTTATTGTTAATACCATTAGATACGACACTTTTTAAAATATTTATATTTTACTCTAATAGGACGATTCTCAGTTCAAAATGGACTTTCAGTAAGGCTGGCATTCTTGGTGGTACGTTATTAGCGTCTCTCAAATGGCGAATAGATTCTCATTTGTTAAGAAATTAATAACAACAGGAACGTTAAATAGTTATTGACTTAATTCCCACCTCTTTGCAGTATACACTCGTCGACATTTGCCTGAATTTCTATCTAATATTTATTTACACGGTAAATGAAAGCTGTGTAAACTTTAGATGCTAATTTTGTAACATCGAGAATACCACGACTTACTGAAAGTCGAAGCTTACCTGAGAATTGTAATAAAAATTCGTAAGACATACATGTACAAACGAATGCTTTGATTCTTTTTAATTCCAGATAATGATATCTAATTGATTATTTCTTTTTCCATACGCAGCAAAGCCAACAATCACAAACACCTTTCCGTGTACAGTGTCTGAAGATGCGATATTCTGTTCGAAGCAGTGGATACATCTTTACATATTCCTGGTTTTCAATGTTTCCGTCATCTAAAGAACAAATGGGAGTCAATAGATAAATTTGAAAAGAATAGTTATACGTCTTTAAGAATCTAAAAAAATGCATGCTTCCCCTCTTTAATGCTAGATATTTAATTGAGAAAAAGATATATGAATATAAGAATTACAAATTCAAACCGTTTATATCCAGTCGGTCAAAAATAGTTCCAGCTTCTAAATGTCCATGAGCGATCTTAAGGAACTCTGCTCTTTGAATCTCTCCATCCTTGTCCAGATCATAAGCTTGAAAAGCACATGGGAGCTTACTCTGGTTACCCTATAAAGAATTTTGGTTTAAGATTTTAAAAGTTTGCCACCAAGTAAAAATATCTCCCCAAGGACAAAGGAAATCAATTTTCTTGAAAATGTCTGAAACCTCTGTTATACATTTCTTACAATCTAATAGAACAACAGATTATGAAATCTAATAGAACAACAGATTATGAATTATACACAGGTAATCGTCCGACTCTATTATTATACATAAATCTTTGTATAATATTAAATCAAATTACAAATTATACCGATGTTTTATTTCTATATAAAATGTTTATCTTCGAAAGTTCAAAATAAAATTAGTATACATTTACCTTCGATGGCGGGATTCCTGATGCTCCATAAACAAGTAGAAGCGACACAAAGACCTTCAGTATCATTGTCTTTTAAAATAAAACAAAAGACAAAATTTATATCTGAAAAAAAGACAATAAATTTTATTTTGATTTTCTAATTCTAATTTTTTGGCCAATTACAAGAAAACCTACCTTGGCAGAAAAGCTGTAGAATAAAGATTAGAATAATATTCACATGAATACACACAGACGTTTATATACGAAATAGACTAATAGAGAATTATGACATGTGATTGGTCTTTCTAATATTCCTTGTCAATGTTCTCTAAAAATAGATAAATGAACACTTAACGTTACAATCTTTCCATAACGACTGAAAAATGATGCTGGAAAAATGACAGCTTTTACCTCTTGACAGATACATGTATTTGAAGTAGGTATGAATTAATGAACTTTTTTAAACACCTGTTTCTCTTTTAACAGCAGTTGAATTAGAACATGAATCATGTGCTATAAAACTTAGACTAAGTTTACGCTTGAAGATACTTTAAATTAATGAATGCATGAAGATAATTATACATGTATATCATATTTCTAATTTTCTTCTACGTGAAGCTACCCGAAGACCGTTTTTTTTGTTTCTTTAGATTCAGCTTATGTCAGGGAATGGAATATCCCAGAGTACGAAAAGAATATTTTATGACTTTTTTTTGCTGTGTAATAATTTTAACATATATATATCCATATGGTTTTAGGCATACATGTACATCAGATATTATATAATTATATAGTTTTGCTTGATATTGAAGGAGAGAAAAACTTCAGTTTTTCCCCATGGAAAGCATATTGAGAAATAAGAATTTTCATTACAGCGGACATGTACATTGTACAACATGTAATTTGTGTATCAAAGAACGATCTCAGACACATACTGTATTAAACTTAAAAAAAGATACAAGAATCACTAATTCAAACCGTTTATATCCAGTCTGTCAAAAATAGTTCCAGCTTCTAAATGTCCATGTGCAATGTTAAGGAACTCGGCTCTTTGAACCTCGCCATCCTTGTCTAGATCATAAGCTTGAAAATCACATGGAAGTTTACTTTGGTTACCCTGAAGAAAATTACTATATATTTTCTAAGATTTCTAATCATTTGCCACTCCGTGGTTAAGTTTAGATTTCTGTTCCACGAACAAAGAATAAGAAATATCTTTTAATTGCCTTATATCTCTGATTTGGTTTATTTTTATTCAATAGAACAAAAATGCCAGTTATGAATACTTATACAACTCATCACACAATTCTTTGTTTTCTGTAAAATCAAATTTCTATTTAAAAAACTATAAATTATATATATGAATATTTTATTATATAATATTTTATCTTCGAAAGTTCAAAATAAAATGAGTGTACCTTCGGTGGGGCGTTTCACGCTGTTCCATACACAAGAAGAACGACAGAAACACCTTAAGTATCATTGTCTTTTAACTTAAACAAAACGAAATTAACTTCTTCAGATAAGGTAAAAAAAATAAGGTGTATTCCAGAAGGATTTTTTGCCACTTACAAGAATTTAAGATTACCTACCTTGAAAATAAAGCTGTAGAATGAAGATTGAAGTAATAGCATACATATTTATATACAATTTTGCTACACGAGAATCAAAACATGTGATTGGTCAATCTAATTTCCTTGTCAGCGTTCTGTCAAATATTTTAGAAAAATGAATCCTTGACGATAAAACTTTTCGTTTTCGATTGAAAAATGATGCAGGATAAATGACGGAGTTTACCTCTTGACAGATAACATACATTTCAAGTAGGTATTATTTTTTTTTTCAAAACCGATAATTTTGTCTACTCTCGAGCGAACATGTTACTCTTTTTAGACAGCATTTGAATTAAAACATAAATTATCTGCTAGTCTCTTACTCAGACTAGATCGTTTCCCTAAGTCATTACTAATAGAAAGATTAGAGTAATGAAAAGTTTTAGTTATATTTCTGATCTTTTTATATGAGTATAGTTCTTTTTTATGTATACGGCGAATCTTCTGTGCCCAAGTAGAGCTCCTTATATACGAAAAATCAACATGAAGACTCTACACAGCTAATTGTGCCACGTACGTTTCACGTATGTTAAATGTATGTGACACGTACGTGACTTCACGTACGTTTTCCATGAAAAAAGTACCACGTATGTTATACGTATGTTTTCACACGTGTGAATATCATGCGTGTCACGTATGTTAAACGTACGTATTGCCCACCATACGTTACACATATATTGCACACGTACGTTATTCATACGTTTCACATATGAATACCGTACGTGCAACGTGTGTGTAACATATGTTTCTCATAACATGTTTAATGGGTTTATTATTTGCACTGCTCATATAGTAAATGTACGAATACCATACAAAAATGTGTCAAACCATGGTTAAACACATGTTTTGAACATTTTTTTCACATATTGTAATCGTTGGTGAAACAAAAATTACATGCAATTTAAATATTCAATTCATGCATTTGACATAATTTCCCTCAAAGGCTTATTTTCTTTTCATCTGTTGAATGATCCACTTTCTGGTTATCCTTCACTTTAAATTTCCTGATCCTTAATTGCTCTTGAAGCAATCACAACAAAAGACATATTTAGATTTAAGCCAAATTTAATGTAGAGTATGTTAACATCAATTCATTTTTCTCCAGTTCTCTTTTACCTGTAAAGAAAAAGAAAATATCAAATGCATGAAATAAGGGAAAAACCCATTTTTTCCCCTGAACATTATTATTATCCTGATATTAATCCTGGTTGATTCTCCGAAGAACTTAAATATAAATAGTAAATAATTAATTTTTTAGTATTCATCACCATGATCTTTTAAGCTATTTTTTTCACTATATCTTCAAATATTTACCTTGTAATTTTCTTATCTAAAATTCATTACATAGCAATGATTTGTGCGTGAACTCGGAAAAATAGATGTGTTTGTACATACTAATACCATCTTATGGTTAAAGTTTCCCAAGTGCAAGTCAAACTCCAAAGTCAAGGTCAAAGGTCAAATTGTTGACATCCAAGGAAGGACTTGTCACAAAGAATAAATCTGTGAAATATGAAAGCCCTACTACTATCAGCTCAAAAGTCATGATCAAAGTTAATTTTTTTTAACAGTGGGTTAAACTAGAAGTTCAAGGTCAAATATTTTAATTTATACCCATTGAAAGGTCTCGTCACAATAAATATACAAGTGAAGTATGAAAGCCCTTGCACCAACTGTTCAAAAGTTAAGGCAAGGATTCAAGTTATGAAACTTCAATTCTAAAGGTTAATTTGGTGTACCAATACAAAAGTATTGTCACAATGAATACCCAGGTCTGTGAAATATGAAAGCCATACTTTCACCCACTAAAATAATATGGCCAATGTGAAAAGATTTTGCAGACAGACAGACAGGGCAAAAGCTATATAGATGTACCCCAGAATCTTTGATTACAGGGTTATAAAACTTATTCCTCATTGTCATGAACGTAGTCTTTTTGCTTTCAACTTAGGAGCATTTTATAGATTTTCAATGAATCAATGCATTTTCAGTTTATGATTAATTAATAAAGCTGTGCCTTTACATCTGATCCACCTACCCTGGGGCTATATGAATTTCATAATTTTAGTAGGACTCAATGCTTATTAAAATCTTGCTAATAGTTTGCTTGATGTCTGATTAAAAAAATACAATTTTGAATAATTTTGATGGGTTAACCCCCCCCCCTTAGTTTGGGTGGTGGTGGGGGGAGGAGGCTGTAACTGCTAAAATTTTACCAGAAGAGCACAGTGTATGACGATGGAAAACAGGAAACCCAAGGGCCTTGAATCGCTCTACTAATAAATTGTACAATCTATCACTAGTATTTGAAGCCTCTATGTTTATAAGACCCAAAATACATCAACCAAGAAAGTTCCATCGTGATTCTTAGCCAGTTAGGACTGAAGATATTTCAATAGAGCTATAAAATACCATAAATAGGTCATGGTGACCTACTTATTGGTCGACATTCTCCAAAAACCCAAGATGCCTCAACTGACAAAGTTTAACAATTCTATGCATAGACTTCTTTTGGTTTTATCTTCCTGTTATCTCCCCTTGTATAAGGGTCCAAACCCTAATTTTAGTATAAATGGTAGCCCTTGGGCCAAGGATGCCCTTTGAAAATTTGACAATGATTGTCCAAGGGGATCTTGAGTTATGGCCCACATTCTAAAAAGTTTATGCACACCGCACAAATGGCCATAGCGTTAGCTCTTTGAGCCTTTGGCTCAGAAGAGCTAAAAACAGTATTCATGTGCACCTATTTACTGGCTATGAAGACAATAGCTAGTTCATCGTCCCCCAAGATAACAACTATTCCCCAAGATGCATCCGAGGGAAATGATAAACAAGCTATTTTCCGAATAGTAAGTAAATAGGTGTTTTATTATGGCACCTGATCCCACCTCTGATGTTTCAGGGGTCCGTGTTCTGCTCTTATTTTTTATTGTTTTATGGATTTTGAGATTGAAATGAATACTGTTCGTTATCCCCATATTCTTCTATTATATACTGAAGCTGACTTAATTATATGTAAGGTCCGATCTGGATAAAACCAGAAGAGTTACGAAATGAAAAATTGAACTTACCTTCTGCATTAATCTTTAGCTTGGCATGGACTCATCTGTTTTTGTGTGTGTTCCAAGTGTATACTTTTTGTCCTTGAGGTTAATAAAAAATATATGTTAAAAAAAAAATAGACAACTTTCACATTAAATTTCACACAAGTTATTCCCCTTTGCGGGTCAATCCAGCGTAAGGCCCTGTTTTCCCTCTGTAACCTTACCAAATTTATTGGTCAGTATCTTAAAAATAAAATCTGTAATGTCAATATCGTTCATTAAGATTTTCATGTTGCCCCAAACTTCGGCAAAACATGCAGGTACAGATCTAAATTGTCCAATAAAGTTTGAAGATTGAAAATAATAACAGGTAACTTACAAAGGACAAAGTGGGAAAAATGAGAGCTATGCCGACAAGGGGAGATAACTCTTAGTAGTGTGAAATTCGTCAAACTCAATTGCATTTCAAATTTTACATGAAAAGCTTCAAGTTACATGTAGTATTTGCAAGTCTAAAAGCAATATGATCAGAAAATCTTATTCCTTTATAATTAAAAGTATTACCATATTCAAGATTATACTGGTTAAACTTTAAGAATCTGTTTTGGAGTCCATTCTAGGCATTTAGGTGTTTACAAAGATGAGCTTCAGTCACCATCCTGGAATGCATATCTAAAATCACATAAAAATTCTCAATCTCAAACACAATTTATATTCATAAGGATTAAAAGGGCAGATATGTAAAAACAAAACTGTTACACCATTATTGCACTCAAAGATAATAATTTCCTTTACCATCTACCATCTAATGTGATGTTTTAAATACTGTATAAGAAATAAATTCAGTGAGTGGAACTTTACATCAAATAGTTGTTGTTTCTTTTTTTTGCATCTTATTTGTTTTATATTTATATACATTTTAAATAAATACTTAATTGTTATAACAGTATTTTTAAACTTCACCTGCATGATTTTGATATAACGTGCCCGTGTTGATGGATACACCTGGGTGCTGCCCAAGACAGCTCACTGCCTCAACATGGAGTGTTGGTAAAATGAGTAGGCAAACCCGGGCCGGGGCAAATTAAAAGCCGGGGCAGATCGATGTTTTTCATATTTCCGTCTTCATACTCTATCGATCGAGCTGAAATTTTCAGAATGTATTTGATACATGATTATTTATATCCGCTGCTAAAATTGCCATGAAATACTTTATATTGTAGATTTTATCGGCAATTATTGATTTTCAAGTTGGTAAAATGGGTAGGCAGTTTCCCAAGTTCATAATTTACGTTTTCAGACATATGCTGCATAAAGTCCATGAAGTTATGAATAATTCTGGTGTTTAAGAATATGAATTAACTATAAATTTATATTTCTTCCTTGTTTATTGCAATATTTACGTGAAATTACATGTTTTAAGAAAAACGGGGTCATTAAAACCGGATCCGATCACCCGGGAAAAACCTGAAAATTCCGGAATAATTGTACAGGTTTACTTTATTTTACTGGAGATTATTTGTCATCTGACAAGTGTCAGGCTCTTTTGAGAATACCTCCATGTGGTTAGAGTTGGACAATGTCACAAAAGTGATAGCTAGCATCCTCTAATACAAACGATTTGCCTTCATTATTTCGGAATTTTCGGGTTTGCCCCGGGTGATCGGATCCGGTTTTAATGCCCCGACTTTTCTTAAAATGCGCAAATTCTGCATACTTATAGCTTTTATAATGTAAATCTAATTATATTTCGTTTATATAGAGAGTAAAATATTGGAAAAGTCTACAATTGTAATGGTTTAATGAGTCTTTATTAAAAAATACCGTGAAATGTCGTACTGATTTTGCCTACCCATTTTACCAACATGGAAATGAACAATCGCCCAGAAAATCTGAAATATTGAGTATATTAAGACAATATTAACAGCAAATACAAAACAATTTTAAAGAAACATAATCTGAAAATTTCAGATTAATTGGTGGAGTCTTAGCATGCTTAGCGGAGATATTTGAAAAACCTCGATCTGCCCCGGCCCGGGTTTGCCTACCCATTTTACCAACACTCCTCAACATGGTCAATATTTTCTGTTTTTGGTAACCCAAGTCTCCATTATGTAATACACTGAAAAAAAAACACCCCCTTAGTTTACATGTAACACACAGTCATAAAGTAATTAAATAATTGTTGATTTTATGCATTCCTCACCTTTAGCTAGGCCCTAGAACTTGCAGACGTCAGACTTCTCTTTCCAGTGACGTCACTGGTAACGTACATGTAATACATAAATGGAGGCTAGAAAATTCCGGAAGGTATATTTTATAAGTTTTATACGGACGGTACCCACTGTATATTTGATAATTATCTATATTATACTTTCATGTAAATTACTTGAATCTGATTCGTCGAGAATCATTTGATAAAAAACACTACTACTCGCTGAATAATGAAGCCACGCCCTCCTGCGTAGCAACAGTCAACATTGCTTGACGACGGGTGGTATTACAAAAAATAACGACTGCGCGGAATTTATGCGCGCACGGTTCACTGTAATATGTATTTCTATAAAACATTCAGTATAATATAATAAGTATTGCATGTAGTTGAGTGTAACATTGAAAATTTTATCCCCTCGAAAACCATTGTCAACCTCGGCTGCGCCTCTGTTGACAATGGTTTTCTTGGGGTGAAAATTTTCAATGTTACACTCAACTACATGCAATATTTATATAAGATGAATCTTTTACTTCCTTTTGAGATTTGTTGTGAATTGATCGTGAATTTCTTTCTTTTTTAAAAATATATTTTAGCTCTTGAATTCGGATTGATTATATCTACCGATGACCGAGTTCAATTTTATGTGCCTCTACCGATATCCGATACACATGACGAGATTGGAGAACTGTTTACTGTTTTAGAGTAAATTTTAAACCAATGCGAACTCATAACATCATGCCAGACATGAAAGTGGACGTAAGGTTAACAATGTGAAATAAATTCAAACATTAAATACGCACACGACAAGTCAACAACGCACACATGTGTATGCTTCAGTTGTGATCTGGTGATTGTGTTTAACCAAACATCATAATAATGTTTATGTCAAAAAAAGATATTTTAGATTTTAAAATATAATTATTAAAATACATGCAACTTCTGATCTAAGGACCCGTTATGCATGTTATAAGAAGGATTTTATAGATGGTCATATCACAATGATTGCTCTTCTTCCTGAATAACAGGTTAAGCCCTAAGTGCCTATTGATTGTTATGTTAAATAATATCTTGATTAGTTCTCTAAAATCACTTAAACTATTAAGGTAAAATAGTTAGTTGTGGAAGTCAGCCATACTTTTATACAAAAAAGTTCCTGTATTTTAAGCGAAATTATGTAGTCCCAAGCAACAATTTATGTTTAACGCATTGTTTTGTTTTTCTCTTTATAGCAAAAACTAAATGATATTTTGATTAATACATTAAATTTGAAATCAAATAAAAAGGATTTGATTTATAGTCAACCTACATTTATCATACATGTATGTTATTGTATGAATTTACAAAATATACAGCCTTCTCATTCTCAAACATAGGTTTTAAAACACATGTAAAACACCTTTTTAAATGTATATGTAACATGTGCCTGATACATGTAATACACATACTATATTCATCAACATATATGTAATGAGAGCTTTAGAAAAGAAGTGAACCATAATTTATTTATGTTCATTAGTTTATTTAATGTGTGGTTTATAATGCACATAAACTATATATATACATGACATTTGTGCCTTATAAAACACATGTAAACCATGAGTTCATTAACGTACGTGTAACATGTGGTTGACTATACACATGTAAACCATGTGTTCATTAATGTACGTGTAACATGTGGTTGACTATACACATGTAAACCATATGTTAATTAACGTACGTGTAACATGTGGTTGATAATACACATGTAAACCGTACGTTTATCAACGTACGTATAATGTATGGTTGCACATAACATATTTTACACGTACGTTTCACGTATGTAACACATACGTGTATTCCAAACATACGTTTAACGTACATTATGTGAAACGTATGTAGTCACACATATGTTTTACGTACGTTGTACCACATACGTGAAACGTATGTTTGTAATACACGTATGTGATACGTACATTTCACATACGTGATACATGTGTTATGTGCAACCATATATAACACGTACGTGGCACAATTAGCTGTGAACTGTCAACCCTTAGCTCCCACTTTAAAAGAATTGAAAAATATTTATATAATGCATTATTTGTTTTAAAAATATTTGTGTTTGGTGAACAAACGTGATGTTCCACGTGTTAAAATAAATTCGGGAATATTTGTAAATGAAACAAATATATTTCAGACATACATGTACATTGCAAGTATGTTCATGTGCTTCATAGAACATATTAATTTTGCACACTTGCAAACATTATACATTTATCATTGATAGTAAAGGAGGCATGAAGATTTCATTGCCTATGAAAAAGCATATTCGATAAAAATATTCAACAAGTAATTTGTGTACATGCTCTAAATTTCAAAGATTTATATAATGAAAAAAATTTGAAAAAAAAAACTAGAAAGATGATGGAGAGGATATTTTGTTTGAGATAAACTCTTTATAAAAGATGTAATATTTGAGAATTAAAAGCTTTCTTCAACTATGCATGTTTTATAAAAATAAAATGCAAAAATGAAATATATCTGCTTGTGCAAAATATCAGTTTGATAAATCCTTCCCTCTCTCTCTCTCTTTCTCTCTCTCAAATTTGACAAAAGACGAATACATTTTCTCTGATACTTAAGAATTAGCATCTTTTTAACTTATCAGCATTTCTTCGGTCTTTAAATTTTAACTGATCTTTGTAGCAAATCCTTGTCTCTTCCAAACCAATACACACCTTTTTCACCGCACTGATACCGAATCACACGTTTTTGCTATTTTAAAGAACACCAATCGCCTGATCTACAGGCCAGAATAATACATAGTCTGATCAATGATTTATATATCTTAATAGTTCAATCAGTACAGCATAGAAGTGCAAAAAATTACTCTCAACGTTACTTACAATATATCGAAACTTTTATGGGATAAAATATGGTAACATGAAAATTAAAATTTGGTTATTGAAATGTAACTTTTCGTGGACTTTCAACTCGTATTACAAGAAGAATAAGCAATACATGTCAAATCGTCAGAAAGTTATGAAAGCTAAAACGCCGATGTAAAAAAGCTACAATTCAACATGTTCAAGGAGAAAGCAAATATTGAGGCATGGATTCCGTGGGTAAATGTACATGTACGTTTTCAGTATCTATAACATATAAAACATAGCAAGCAACCACTCGTGGCCTAAGCCACATCCAGTTTTAATAAAAGACACACGAACGAACACGGAACCTCCGGTCATGTTCAGGAGATTTTTAAACCTCCAGACAAACACTCATTGTAGTTTTTCGTAATGGGAGGGTTGACTCAGTTGTCCTAGTTCTTGATAGCCTTTGTTATTTTCCACTTTGTCACCTCCTTCTGGATTTGCGTTTTCGGTCAAAGTCTGGTTCCTCCTTTGTCTAACATTCCTATAAAATAAATATACCACTAAGACTGATAAGAAAATCAAACAATGCTTGGAATGCTTTCAAAATTGGTCTTTATCTGCCTTTTCATTATGCTCCCGTTAACGAAGTGTCGTGTGTGTCCTTCCGTCTGTCCGTCTAGCTATCTGTTTGTCTGTCCGCAAGATCATTAACCTTGCTCAGAACTTTTTAGTGAAGCTATGACTTTCATATTTCACATGTGTATTCCTTGTGACAAGACATTTCTTTGGGTACCACCAAATTTGACATTTTGACCTTGATCTTGGAGTGTGACTTTTACACAAAACTACCAAACTTTTAATTTGATGGTTATATCTTTTGAAGAGTAAATACCAGGACATTTATACTTTAAATATGTATGTAGGACTCCAAAGTGCGACAGGACTCCAGAGTCCGATGGTCACGCCAAAGTTCGATGGTCTGCGCCAAACCCCGATGGTTTGACACGCCAAAGTCCGATAGCGCAGAAAACAATTAATGTCTTTGACGTCATAGGACTACTGCGTAAGAATTCGATGCCACGCCATGCCAATAAATAAATACAAAATATCATAAGTACAAAGACTAACCCTCGTCTTTTGGATGTAGGTGCAAAACTAAGACTTATCACTCGAACAATGAGTATCAGCTCTAACCTAACTATCATAGGTGGGTGCAGGACTAATCTAAATCAGTCCAATAGTGTGCGAGGACTAAACCTAAAATCTCTCGGGTGGGCTCAAAGAAGCATCTTACTGTTCAAGGACTTACCCTTATCACTCCAATGGTGTACGAGGACTAACCCTAATACATCTGGTGGGTGAAAACAAGAAGCAATATCCGTAAAAACGTATGTGAGACGAATGCTGAATCGATGGATTTTGAATGGAGAATAACGTCATGACGTCAGACTATTGTGACGTTATAAACGTTAATTGTTCCTCCGCACCATCAGACTTTGGCGTGTCAGACCATCGCGCTTTAGCGTCGCGCGTCTCATAGGAAACGAGCCATCGGACTTTGACGTGACCATCGGACTTTGGCGTCCGTACCGACAACAAACCATCGGGGTTTGGCGCAGACCATCGGGGTTTGGCGAGACCAGCGGACTTTGGCGTCACCATCGGACCTTGGAGTCTTACATGTATTTAAAAAGAAAACCTTGACCTTTTGACCTTCAAAGTAAGGAATTCCGTAGCAGAGAAAAAAAATCAAACTTTGGCCATAACTTTTAAACAGTTAGGGATAGGGTTTCATACTTCACATATTCAATTCTTGTTAAAAGTCCGTTTATCGGATACCAAGAACTATGACCGTTTTACCTTGGAGATTGACCTACTTTTAAAAAGCACACCTTGACGATAACATTTAAAGAGTTAGGGCTATTGCTTTCATACTGTTCATATTTAATTCTTGTGACAAGACATTTCACTTAAATGCTAGACCGTTGATACTTTGACCTTGACGGTTGACCTTGGAGTTTGACCTACGTTTAAAGATTTTTAATCTTGGCCATAACTTTTGAACGGTAAGGGCTAGGACTCTCATACTTTGAATATAGCAAGATCTTTCAATGTATACCAATGACCTAGACCTTGAGGATCCCCTTTTGAAAAATCTTTAGCCTTGGCCAACTTTCTTATCTCACAAGTGTATTTCCAGTGGGAATACCCTACTTTTGATACCAATATAGCAAATTTTCATTTAAGAGAAGTTTCATCTTTACTATTTCACATACGGGGTCATAAGTGTTTCACAAACACATCTTGTTGTACCTAGAACGATATTTTGATAATGAGATCAAGTTCTACTTACCTAACAATGAGATATACACCGAGAAAAATTAATATGATGATAACTGCAATAATTCCGTACAAAGCTTTGACTGAAAACTTCTTCGATGCTATGTTGATTGCTTTAATAGAAAGGAAAAACTTTGAATTGGAAATGGAAGCAAGCTGGGATACATTTGCTTTTATTTTCAAAATCCAATTAACATACCTCAATTTTTTCAACCCATTTATCACTCAACAATAATAAGAATATTTAAAAACGCTTAGAATACTGCTCTTCAACATATATTTCATGTCACTCTGTAATTATCTGACGAAATTTATAGTATATATTTCCATCTGATACTTGTTTCTCTAAAGCTAAATCTAATTTTTCTGCTGTAACCATTAATCTCTTTCCTGTCGATAATTTTTCAGATAAATCTTTTTCATTACCTGAACTTCGTTTGCCTCCATAATCGTAAGATTTCTGTTTTACGCCATCCATACACGACCCGTTGTTTGGAATGCATAACCTATCTAAATAAGAAAAAGAAATGACCAAAAAATAATTCTTTTTATAATATTTTTAAGACGAAAACGAATTGCCAGTTTTTATCCATTCTTTTTTCTTTTTACTTTTCTACAAACAGAGAAATGGAGCAAAGAAGAAGGTACGGTTTGGGCTTTATTGTGCCCTAAAAATTTAATATTCTCAAAAAGTTATGAAATTGGCTTTCACAAAAGATGGGTAGATGAATTTCATATATCATTAAAAAATATGGCATGAAGTAGGACAATTCTAGAAATATGACGTCATTAATTTGGTACATTTCTAAGTTTAATGCAGAAAAGCCTCAAAATAACTCATTTTTATGCGTATTTTCTTCACGAAAATAGTGTCTGCTACCGTCGCCCAGTTCAATTTTTGGATATATTATGTAAACTACTTTGAAAAATCACATCTCAAAATCTTCGTGGGCGACGATGGCAGAGTATTTTTTTTAAAAGAAATTACCACTTAAAATATAGATGTCTTCTGCAACTTTTTTTAAACAATTCGTTAAAATGCACAAGAAATGATGCCACACTTAACATTTAGGTGGTCATTTGAGAAAAACGATGTGTGTATGCCTACTGCATTGAATTCCAATGAATCAGAAAAAAATGAATTTTAAATTGTTATATCACTTTCAGAGTTTTGAAGATCTTAGGTAATTTGTGTGCTTATATGTTGGTAAAATCATGTAAAAGCACAAAACCAAAGTTTCTTAAGATCATTGTAAATATAAACTCATTTTGACTTTGAACTTCATTTATCTCCTTAAACTTAATTTTCCTTCCACATTTGTTTCTATAAATTATATATACAAATCTGTTTCAATATCAAGTGAAATACTGAGGGGTTTTTTCCTGAAAATCGATTTCTTATATCTATAGAATTTGCTTGGAATGTTTTAAAAATATAGGTTTTTAGCTATGTTAGCATTAAATTAAACAAAAGAGCAGCTGAAAGTGTTTAAAATGCAAAGGAAAACTTAAGAAAAGTTTTATTTAAGATTTCTACAACTGCATTCAACAAAATTTATTTGAATAACAAAGAAATGTTTTAATGTACCGTTTTGTAAAATCAACTGCATTTTGTAAGATACATGTACATATGTATTTAGTAGATTTTAAAAATAATTTCATTTCAAAAACTTACTTTTGCATTCATTGCCTGCCATGTCTGTTTTACATCCGTAAATACAAACACCATTTTTGATACACATGGTTTGTTCACAGTTTTCACTGCATGATATATTACATACAAGACCATAAAAACCGCTGTAGCATCCATTTATACAATGTCCATCTAATTTTCCACATTCCTGATTAAGGCAATTTTCGCTACATTTTCTGTCACATTTTCGACCGAAGTAGCCTTTTTCACAGATTTCACAATATCCAGTATATCTTTCACATTTTCCTGTGTTGCATTTACCACAGCTAAATTGGCAGTAGGGTCCATATTGTCCATTCAAACAGCCATTTGTACAGAAGCCCGTGTCTTTGTTGCATCTTCGTCCAGAACAATTCAAATAACACCTAATTTCACATTGACCTCCATAGTAACCGTCGATACAACAATTGCAGAATCCGTTAGTTCTATTGCAGCCTCTCATGGAACACGTTGATGGACAGTTCTTCTCGCATTTGTCTCCCCAATATCCCCGATTACATCCTCGAGTGCATTTACCTTCCATATCAAAACGCGAGTCTACACAATTAGGACTGCATATGACCACGTCTAAGTAAAGATACACCTGACTTGATAATATTTTAAATATTTAAATTAAATTTCATGTTATCACATTACATTATATCGATTAGATAATAAATGAATATAATCAAATTTGCTTAATTTTTTTTTAGATTTGCTCATATTCAAGTGACTGTGTACTTATTTATGAAGCATCTTTCTAATGAGGGAATACAATAACGCAATTGTATACACTGTATGTTCGTTCGTGGACGAGTAACTTAAATTTGTGCGAAACGGAAGTACATAATTTCCCTTGCAATCGATGTCGAATGCTGCCTTAATTTATTTTCGAGGGGTTGCTCTTCCTGCGGTGCCCTTATTCTTTTAAAATCTAATATAAATTTATTTACTTATTCCTTATCAGTTAATTCATTTATTTCATGGTTTCTTTAATGCCTTTAAAATGGAATTTTGTTAAAGAGAATGTTTACAGTCATACTGAAAAGACAATAATGGCAACAATTATTATGCTTATACTTATCAATAATAAACATCTACATTAATGTTATTTTCCAAAGTTTTCAGATAATGAATCAATTGCTACCGAAGGGAATACAAATGGATTTCTATTCAGTAAAAGCTTCATTCTCTAAATATTTTTATTTGAATAATTGGAATCAATGAAACAATGAATTGAAATAATAAAAATCCAATTCAGAGCAAAAAATTGTTAAATAGTAGTTACTTACCATAGCAATGAAAAGTTCCTAGCAATAAAACAACCAACGATCCACAAGGGTTTGCCATCTCAAATAAGGAAATAAAATAAGATATAACCTTAATTTTTCCCTTTTCATTACAGAATTAATAAGTCCACTGCGTTTTAAACCTTGATTGTTAAGTGTGTATCTTAAAGTAGCCACTCCGATTTACGCATAAATGCCGGTCCTAGAGAGAGTTTTTTTTTACTTTAAAAAGATGTATAAAGGCCTGTTTAAGGTTGAAATCTTCATTTGATTTTCTCGATATTTGAAAACTTTTGTTTTGGTGTTATTGAAGTGACAGCAGCTAGAGGGCATCATTTAGGTACAATTTAGGTATTCAGATAAAGGATGAAAAGAAATATGCAGATATATGATAAATTTCTCAAGATTGCCACATACGCACCCCATTGATAAAAGTGTACACACGTTTACATGCCGGTGTCCCATGATGATAAAATCTCATTTTAAATACCCCCTTATTTTTTCTACATGTAAAATCAATTATCAATTAGTACATGCATATAAAAGATGATTTAGATATAATTCATTTTCTATAGTTTCAATTAGCGACGTGCAAAGGAAAAAATTTTTTCCATGCAAGTGTTGCTAAGTGTATCCATAAAAAATTTAAAAAAATTAAGATAAAATATACAAATCGTAAAGTCATATATGGCGTATTTTTGACAAGTTCAGACTAAATAAAATAGATATTTCTATCTGTTTTGTTTCTTTAAATAAAGACAGCACTTTCCTGTAGTGTAAATTATTACACAACTTAAATCAATCGCATTCATAAATTTCAAAGATTTAAAACAATGACCAATTTATTTCAAACTTGGAATTAAATAGCAGACTCAGTTTAATGTCAATAGAAAGGTGGTGAAATTTTAGTTCCAAGTCAGTAACAAAAAATGAATTTGAACGTATATTGTACATAACAAATATCATGTAAATATACATTCAATCTCATATGTACTTATATATTTAAGCTAAGAAACACCATATATAGCTTCAAGAATAGTTACCTACTTAAAAATGACTAATCTTGTTGTCGGTCATAATTAATATATTACGCAATTCTTGAATACACGAATAGAAATTGATGTTCGTTGTAGATTTACAACATTTTGTTTGAATTATATTGCTTAAGTTTTAAGAGATGATACTTCTTTAAAGAGATCGCGTGGAAGACAGGAAGGTTTCATAAACTGAAACAAACACTCGCGTCTATCTTTCTGGTTGGTCCTTCCCTACTTACAACATCATTTGAAGATTGAAAAAAAAGAAACTTCCCTGCTGTTAAAATTTAAGTTTGCTATTCGAGAGAATAATTGCATAATCTGTCATGTAATGTAATGTTTAAAGAATCCTTTCTTCTTCTTATAAAACTAACAGTTGGAAGTTACTACTAACACCTATGGATAATTTCAACATTTAAATAAACATTACTGTGACTTCCGGCTTGACCGTGATTCGATTTTAAACATCCATTTACATTTCTTTACCAACAAAGGTTAAATTATTTTATTTTACGAGTTAATTACCTAAACGGAAATATTCGTGATTTGACGTAATACTTTTTTCATAAATCTACGCATTATTTAGACACGTAATACAAGTCTAAAATTATAATTATTTTCTGTTATTTTGTTTACAGATTGTTCACCAAATTGATCAACATAGATGGCTGACAGCGGATATGAGCTTTAGAGAAAGGATGATTGCTCCATCTATGCAATTGATACACGCCTTGTGTTTCTAGGGGTCCCATGTTAGACTTATTCTCAATTTTGAGATGCTCATAAGATCGATTTTTGATCGTTTCTGTACTTTTCCGTTTTATCCATGGAGCCATGGAACACATACCTTTTTTGAGGAAATTCTGTTAATCATTTTATACAATTCTGCTATTGGTAGGGATCCTGTGGTGTGTCATACATGGAATACCTTAACACGTTTCATTAGTCTTTGTGCATATTACCAGAACACTTTATTATATTCGTCTTTAGAAAACCACTAAAACATTGAATGATAACACTTACTTTGACAATCATAGAGTCGTAAAATCTTTCCTTGTTTGGCTTTCTTCCTTTTTTTGATGGGGAGATGATAAGGAGTTCAAAATACCTGATTTTTTTGGCGAATACAGATTATGTCTTAGCTCTGCAAACTTTCTTTTCTTTAAAAGAAATTCTTTTTTATATATTTATTCCGAGCATTATTGTACGTACAAGATAACTACGAAGGACATCAGTAAACCTACAAGGAAGAAGGTACAATTTGAGCTTTATTGTGGCCTAAAAAAAATAATGTTATTAAAAAGTTATGAAATGGGCTTTAAAAAACACTTCACTACAACACTGTAGATGAAAATGATAAATCACATTAAAGAATATGACATGAAAGTGGGCCTTTCTAGAAATATGACGTAATTAATTCTGTACATTTCTAGGTTTCATGCAGAAAAGCCTCATAATGACTTACATCTGTGCTAATTTTCCTTAAGAAAATAGTGTCTGCCACCGTCGCCCACTTTTTTTTAAATTGTTTGATATATTATGTTAAGTCTAATGAAAAAATCACTTATCTCAAAATCTTTCTTGACGACGGTGACAGAGTATATTTTCCTACAGAAAATTCCACTGAAAATTGATGTCTTCTGCAATTTGTAAAGAAAATGCGGGAAAATGGAGTTAATGACGTCTCAATTAGCATTAACGATGTCAAATATGAAAAACTATTTGTATTTTCTTTGATTCAGAAAGAATGAATTTTGATTTCTTACATGACTATCATAATTTAGGAAAAATAGGATTTCTTGATTTGAAAAAAAACCGTATTAGACAAGTTTAGATCCCCTGATTCTCTTTGCAATTGTAATTTGTTGCAACATTTCATCATGCACTGTAAAATTCATTTTTAAAACTAAAAGGAAAATAAATGAAAAAAATGTTTTATTAGAAATTTTTCTTAAAAAAGTAAACAAATGAAACAAATGAACTTAGTTCTTCTAAATACTCATCATAATACAATTTATCATGTATAAGCCAAATGATATATAAGCTACCAAAATATGCATTTTGTCAGTTTAGCAAAAACTCTTTTAATCAAACTTTAAAACCTATTAGAATTCAAGCCATAAATCACTTGAGTTCATTATAATGCACGGGTTGGCTAAATTGCCCTAGTTCCTGGTAACCTGCGTTATCTTCCGAAGCTTCATTTACAGCTGCTATATCTTCGTTGCTCGATGAGTAATGGTGGTTACTTGGCTTCTGTGACTCTTTTCTTTGACCAATTGTTTGTCTGACTTTCCTGTTTTATTAAAAAACATGCACAGAAAAAAATTATTAGGGAACATATTTAGAAATCCCATCCATTTCTCTTTCTATTTTATTGTAAGAATTGTTCCTATTTACATGTAAATGAGATGTATTTAAAATGAAAACTTACCACACGATGAAAAATATATTGAGAGAAATACTAATGAAGAGGACTGTGACGACTCCATAAAGAGCTGACTTTGTGTTTGAAAAACTCTTTGAATCTGATTAAAAAGAAAAGGGATCAACAGCTATTAAAAAAATTATCTGATATGCTGATTATTTGTTGTAGGTTTTCATTTGGCTAAAATGACAAAAAAAGGCTTTTACCATGCAAGCAAATAGTTTCATAAAGGTTAACATCGCAACCCTCTTTACAGGAACCATTGTTTGAAAAACAAACTCCATTCAGACAGATTTGACTGCAAAGTTTATCACACCGTTGTCCGTAATGAGTTTGACTGCATTCTATTAAAAAAATAAAAAGACGAGTTGTTTGGAATGTTTTAAAACGTGACTTTTGTATCAATTTCCCTTATTGGTATACACATGTACAAACAAATAACATTTCTGTTTCGCTACATGTGACTGGGTTTTTTGTATCTCTTAGTTGTTCTTCTTCTATATTATTTTCAAAGCTTTTCAATTTTGTTATGCAGGATTGGGAGAAATGAATGAAAACATTATTAAAATCAATAGTTTTCCATTTCTACTGATCTCCTCCCAATTGTACGAGGGAGTAGTTATTTTTCAGGAATTCTCGAATGTGACAATCGAATAGATAATGTTGTCATTATTTTTAATAGCACTTGAAAGTTTTTGGTAGTCGTTTGTCTCTTTGCCTTTGCCTTAGATGCTATTGTTAAGTTACACCAAATATACCGGTAAATGAATTATTTTTGGTATGGCGTCTAAGTAATGTTTGTTGATTCTTGGGACAACGAACAGTTTTCAAGCTCAAAAGTCCATTAAAAAATGACACAGCATACACGGACTTCAAAAACATAAGAGGTGGGATCAGCTGCCATGCATGAGTGTGCACCCAATGCTGACCGGTCATACCCGTAGTGTGCCCCTTGTCATGATCAGGAAATAAAGAAAAAGATTGTCAACAATTCGGTGTGTAAATATTGGACAAACAATAAGTATGAAAGCGTCAGTCAGCATTTGACAAGGTCGTTGTATCGACCATAAAACATAATATATCAATAAAATACTTTTTGTGGTTGTTTGTACGGGAATGATCCCGCAGCTGTTGCAGAAAAAATACATAACCTGCGTAAGCGGGTTATGTAATTCTTTTCTGCAATAGCTGCAACATTCATTCCCGTACTTACAACTAATGAAAGAAGGATATGGAAATAACGAACAGTATTCAATCTCAACGTCCATTAAACAAATATACAAAATAAGAGCAGAGCAAACACGGACCTCCGAAACATCAGAGGTGG
Organism: Saccostrea glomerata; assembly: GCA_003671525.1. Lineage (NCBI taxonomy): Eukaryota > Metazoa > Mollusca > Bivalvia > Ostreida > Ostreidae > Saccostrea > Saccostrea glomerata. Next base: position 28,972 of record PRKT01000755.1, read on the forward strand.
GATCAGGTGCCATGGAGGAGTGAGCATCCCCTGCCGACCGGTCACACCCGCCGTGTGCTCGTTGTCATAATCAGGAAATAACGGAAAAAATCCGTGGTCAATTCAGTGTATAAATAATGGACTAACAATTGGTATGAAAAACGTCAGTCAGCATTTCATTCAATGATAAATTGTATTTGCTGACAAGGTCATTGTATCGACCATAGAATTTACGAAATGATGACTTTAAACGAGACTGTTGATATTCTTGTTTCATCAACTTGCTTGTCAATAATTTACCTCGTTTAAGAAATTGTTCATACGTAGAGCATGCTCTTGCGTATCGAATCAACTGAGATATAAATACTCCGTATGCAGGTGATGAAGGTATATTGCTGCATAAGTAAGGGAAGTTGACGATAGAAAAGTTAAAGTCATCACGTTTATCATATAGCTTGGTTGTTAGATTACCATTAGTGTCTTTTTCAAGTAAAATATCCAAGTATGAAGCAGAAGTGTCGGACTCTGTGGTATCTTTTATCTCAAGCTCACCAGGATATATCGTGTCGACGTAGGAATGGAAATTATCATTATTAATTGACAATACGTCGTCGATATATCTAAATGTCGAGTTGAAGGCCACAGCAAGTGTTTTCTTCTTTTCACGCAAAAGATTTTGCATAAATTCTGCTTCATATGAATATAAAAATAAGTCTGCTAATAACGGAGCGCAATTTGTACCCATGGGAATTCCAATAGATTGTTGGAATACCTGGTCTCCAAAAACCACATAGATATTGTCAATCAGAAACTCAAGCATCTTCTTGATGTCAACTTCAGAGTACTTATGTGTGCAATCAGAATCTGTTTTAACAAAATAATTTTTCAAATGACCAATGACGAGGTAAGTAAACTTACGAGTTCCATTTTTGTTGAAGAAGCAGCTGTCAATGATATCAAAAAGCCTGGATTTTAATTTGTCGTGGGGAATTGTTGTGTATAAAGTTGAAAAGTCGTAAGTTTTTATGCTGTTGATTTTTGTAAAGTCTTGTGATTTCAAATTGTCCAAAAGTTCTTTAGAATTTTTAAGTATCCACATCTGATTTACACCACTTCTTGAATATATAGTTGTACAGTACTCTTGAAGTTTTTCCTTTACTACTGTCAATATTTTAGTGAAAGATTTTATTGTTTATATTTATATCTGTTTAAATAATTAGTTAAAGTACTAGGATTAAAAAAATAATTACTGTATTAAAGATACGTCCGTCTTTATACGTTTCATTGATGGAACAGCCACTGATCAAGAAATCAATACAGGTAATACATATGCCTAGTGTTGTTCATGCACTGATTAAGGCGATGGGTTTTCTTAACAAATTAAGGAGGAAATATATTCAGTGGATGTAAATATAAACTGGTGATCTAAAACGAGACTGTCAATATTCCCCTTAACACAACCTGTTTATCAATATTTGACCTCGTTTTAAGAAATTTAATATAGAACCTGAGTTTGTCTATCGATTCAACTAAGAGGTATATACCCCGTATGCAGGTTATGAAGTTATATTGCTGAATAAGTTAGGGAAGGTGAAGATTAAACAGAAAATCATTATGTTTATCCTAAAGGTAAAGTTGATTGTATGAAGGTGAAATTTTAGTGAAATGATAAAATACTAACAATTTTATTGAACTTAATTTTGAAATACTGAAAATATATATAGCAATCGATCGGAAGTTATCCTATTCTCCTCAAGTGTTAAAAATGTAGAATTGTAAGATTTAAATGCACTCTTTTTTATATCCTTAATAATGACTATTCAAAGATGTCCTTTTTGAATACTATTCTAGAATTTTTGTAGTTTTAGTTTAATCATTTAGTGGTTTTACCATCGCAATTACGTCCCTGCCATCCTGTTTTACAAGTACAGCTCCGATCGAATTGATTGCAACCGGAAATACACCCAGCGCCACAGGTCTTGAGACAATCTGCACCAAATTTTCCAAAACTACATTCAGAATTGCATAAACCATTGATTCTATTGCATCCGTTTGTACAATTAAGGCTGCATGTCTTATCACACTTTGACGAATAAAATCCGGTTTTACATCCATACGTGCAAAAACCAGTGAAGATGTCACACGTCTGCAAAACACAGTTTGCACTACATTTCTGGGAGCAATTTTGTCCGTAATGATTTAAATCACATCCTGCAAAAAAAAAACATTTCCGTAAAAAGCAGTATTGTTAAGGCGAAATGAAGAAATCAAAGGAACATTAACGCGCACAAATATATATTAATTTTAACCGAATAATTTTCTCTAAGTTGTTATGATATTAAAGGACTTAAATATTAATTAACATCACATTGTAGGTGTCACTATGGGACTTATTTGTTTGTATTGTTATAAATTAGATTATGAAGAACTGATATCCTCCAAAAAGAGCTATTTCTTGTATTCATCAAAGAACACATTACTTTAACCCCCAAAATAATCTTTCAGTAATATAGGCAGGTATCGCATTGCATGAAATTGATTTTCTTCGCGCAATAGCGTAATTTTATGATAAAAAGCGAAAGAATTGCACCAAAAGCGAAGGGTACGCAGGTCTGCATACAATTAAAACTATTCTTAGTTTGTCAAAAGGAAAAATATTCCAAAAACTTGTATGCTTATACATAAATAATAGTCATGAATAACATACATGTAGCTTTTTCAATTGACGAATATAAGAATTGTTCTTACCATAAACTTGAATTTCACATATTTCAAGTATGGCACCCATGATTTGCACATCTTCTGGAGCGTCATACGTTGTAATTATTCTTATGTATCTGGCTTTTCTCTCACATGAAATACTGTAGACGTACTTTTTTCCACGGGGTCATATTTCCGCGGAATCTCAATTTCTGTTTAGTCCGCGGGTAGAAAATTACGCGAATATTTTAGATTGTCACTATATGCCTTACATTTGTATTAAGTTCGCTTGGACAAATTTCTGCGGAAAATTCGGGACCGTGTACATAGCGTAAAATAATACGACGCGGAAAAAAGTACTTCTACAGTAGTCTGTATACTTGGAGGCACAACAGTGTCTGATGTATAATCTTTGTAACAAATCATCCACTGTTGTGCATTTGAGGAATTAGATATCTCTATTCTGTATTTCCGGAAACGGTACGGTTTCCAGTTAAAACCTATCAATTCAAATTTTTATACAATAATTTAGTTTCACTTTAATACTTTAGTCCACATTTCTAAGTTTCAAAAAATAGGCAAATTTAGTTTATTGATATTAAACATTTTTGATCAAAAATCTAGATTTTCAAATATTTAATATTTTTTATTTACAAAGTTCTGAAATTCAAACCAAGTTTTGAATTGATATTTTTGATATTGTAAGTAAAATTATAAAAACCAAAACTGTACACGTACATGTACATGTACAAAGTGTTTTTAGTTAAATCCTGTTAAACAAGTATATAATAAGCAAACTCAAAGAAATACATACTATTACTTTCATCCCTGTAGTAGATTACAACATTATTCATCTGAAATTCTTTGCCAAAGTCAACCTTCACCCATGCAACCGATTTGTTTAAGGCCGTATGTGAGCAATTTCGTTCATTTTGGTAGACTTTTCCGTCATTCACTTTATCTGCTTCTAGACAATTCATTGTTGAACTCTGTGTTGCTGTACAGGAGGTTGTTTCGCATATGTTATCTGTTAATTGAAATGCGTTTGATACAATATTTTATTAGAATTAAAGTCATATGATAAAACAGCACCTTCAAATCAAGCGAATGAACACAAAGTAATTATTGATCATGCGTGTAGGACACAATAAGGGAAAATGTCTGCCCTTTGATTGAATTGATTGAATATTGGTTAACGCCGAGTCGGCAATTTTTTAGCCATGTTTCGGTGGAATTCTGCCCTTCTAAGAATTAAAAAAAAAATCCTTTCTTTTGAAACACTAAAGCTGTTTTACAATGCATAAATTATGCCTTCAATTGATTATTGTTTAACCTATCGGGTTATAATTCTCACTTAAATCTTTACAGATTTCATAAGTTTCAAACATATTCTGCGAATTATATTTTAGATCCTTCCCCCGATGCAATCTCACAGCCTCTCTTTGAGAACCTTGATAGGCTCACAGTGTTTCATCAATTCACTGTAAATAAATATGTTTGTTATATAAACCACTGTTTAACTCTATTTCTACTTATTTAAAATGGAATGTTTGATTTCCAGTATTACAATCGATACAATCATCAATCTGGATCTACGTGAATTAGACGTGTGTGTATCAACCTAAAAAAAAGTACTTTAGTTAAATATAGTAAATCAAAGTTTTCAAAGTAATTACTATAATGTTATAGTTATCACTATAGCAAATCAAAGTTATCATAGTGTTCACAAAAGTAAATCGTAGTTTTCATTGTTATCTTTTTAATAAATCAAATTATCAACGTTATCACTATAGTTAACTACAGATCAACAAACTTTTTAAACTCACATGTTTTTTCCCACAAATTAATGTCACATAGTTATAATGCAAAAATTGTGTAATGTGACAACAAAATATATTTTTATAATGATATATAACTTAATTTTGATCATATCCCATTACTTTAAACATAATTCACACATAATGATTGGTAGGATTTTTATATACAATGTACTCTTGGTTGATATATTATGAGAGTTTCCAAATGGTTTTTAATTGTTTCTCGTCAAATGCAACCGTCTTTGTAACCGTTCATTCTAAAGCATACTTTTGCCTTGCTTTAATACAGGAACAGTGCCGTTCATGTAACCTCTGTATTTTCTGAACATTAATATAACACTAGGGCGCAAGATGATAGAAGTATTTCTCATCTGATCGACTGTTTTCCATGTTAAAAACATGGCATTTTTTCAGGTTAACTTCCTGAAATCTAGCACCATAAAGGATACCTTCTAACGCAAAATTTCAAAGTTTCAGACCATACATGTAAAAGAATTTTCTTTTCGATATTCACAATTTACTTTATTGAAAGATAAACAATACTTTTTCATCCTATCCTTTTACATGATTTACTTATGCAGTTTTGTCATTTTTCGGCTCTGAATTTCGACAAAACCAAGACAAGTATGGAAAATGTGCAAAGTACCTCGAAAATACTAATCTTTAAGAAGTAAATTTGAACGTTTTTACCAAATAGTATTAAAGTAAGTTCCATTTATTAATATGGAAAAAATCTATGATAGAATCATACACATTTATCATCATAAAATTTATTAACAAATTTCCTTTTAGAACATTGACTTTTGAAACTTCAGATAATGATTTTTGAGAATGTGCACCTTAAACATGAAACAATTTAATACTGTAAGGGTTATGTCTCGTACTGAAACTCGAAAATTTAAGCTTTATTCCAAGAAAAATGTGACCTTAATTTGTGCCAAAAACCATATGTGAGTTTAAAATGTTTGTTGAGCTGTATACTAATATAGTTAAATGCAATTTTTGGCAGGATATCATCTCACAAATGTGATTTTTAAAAAAAATTCTTTTCAGTAATATGGTTTAATTTTATGGAATAACTTACCTGTATATATAATAATGTCTCCAACTTTCGATGCTTTTAAGCGATCTTGACCATAAATTTTGATCCGCTAGAGCTAGGGTTCTCAATTTCACATGTGCATTTTTTGTGACCTTTCTTTAAATACCGATAATTTTGACCTTTTGACGTTGACCTTAGAGTTTGAAACACTTCAAAAATATAACCTCGACCATAACTTTTGAATCTCTATTACCAGGACTTTCTTATCCAATAGTTGTGAGAGGACCTTCCTATTAGGTATTTACAGTTTTGAACTGTTGGCATTGACCTTAGAATTAAACTTGCATTTGAGAAATTTCAATCCTCGCAAAAAGCTGCCTTACATACGAGAGCAACAGTGTTTCTTACATTTCTTGTTTTAACTCCAGAAAAAAAAGCATTCAACCGAATTCTATACATAATTGATACTGATTTAGCTTAATAACTACGCTGTACTTGTTTTCGTCATGCACCTCTACTCTTACATGTGTTTTTTTCACAAATACATGCGCTAATGTATGCATTTATATCAAAATACAGGATTAAAGCTGCACTTTCATTAGTGACGTCCTCACTTCTGCACTGTTTCACTGTAAATTGTTTTGATTTATTGATTGATTGTATACTGTTTAACGTCCCTCTCCAGAATATTGCACTGATATGGAGACGTCACCATTGCCGGTGAAGGGCTGCAAATTTTGGCCCATGCTCGGCACTTACGGCCTTTGAGCAGGGCCTCGGTATATACGGTCTCATCCGAAGGACCGCCCCATTTAATCGCCTTTTACGACAAGCAAGGGGGTACTGAAGACCTATTCTAACCCGGATGAATTCTTCCGTTCCAAGGCGTTTAAGAAGTATTTTCAGTTTTGGGGACCACATATTATCAGTTATTACACTTATCTATCTACTACCGAAAATTCTTTGATAAGCAAACGGTAAAGGGGAATAAAAAATTTTTTATTTAGACGATGCTAGCAAATAATAGTTATTTTTCCTTTAGTAAATTAATTATTATATGTCGGTAAAAACTAGGGGGGGGGAGGAGGAGGAGAGGTAGGGCTAGTGCCCAACCCGGTTCCTGCGTTAATGTTTCAGAAAGATGTATGCACAGATTTGAATTTCTCATATATTTTATTACCGTAGATAATTGCGCATTTACCCATAGTAGCTTATTTTTTTAAATCTACATGTAATACAAGCTGACATGTAACACATGTAAGACATAAAATATAATGAAAAATGCTATTAACATTCAGAAAGAAAAAAATAAACAACCGATTTACATACTGTAGCAGTAAATAAATCCAATTAATGTAATTGCCACCCATAGAAGAGACATTCTGGAAAAGGAAGTAAATTGCAAATAACATTAAATTTTGTAAAAAAAAAAAAAAATAAAAAAAATCATTGACCCATAAATGACTCGTCAATGTATTTAGATTTAAATGACTGATTCTAATCACTAGTTTCGTGGTTTTCTAAAGAGGGATTTATTCAAATATATAACTAGGTGCATAATACATTTGTAAAAAAGAATATGTTTGATAAAAGGTAAAAGATACAAGCAGATTGGAAATTAATGTTCTTTTTTAGATTTGCCACATTTTGATCGAAATTAATGTTCTTTTTTAGATTTGCCACATTTTGATCGAATTACATTTCTATAGTTTTTTTAAGCGCAGGTACGATAAGGCTCCCAGGGAATATTGTAGTACTAGTATTCTCCGTGCATGCACTTCTCTAAACTACAAATGTATAACGCTATAATTGAAAATGACGTCAAGTCACTGCATACTTGAGCTGTAAAGATGGGAGAGTGTTATAAACTTCACGCCTTATTTTAATCTGCATATAAAGATGCAGAATGCTAGTTTAAGATAAACGTGTTTTTTATCATTTTTTCAAAAATTCAATATAACCGAATAATTAAGATAACTGCTTTATTACTATTGTTTGAGAGTCAGCGTGTTGAAACTACCTTCAAAAATATACGTTTGACACTTACCCTTTTTTAAACCCGTGGACAGAGACAGAATTCATAATATGTGTAAAAAAGAGCCTGGCGCAGGTGATTAATGATGATTTATTTAATGTCTTTTGTGGAATTATGTAAGAGGTGTTTCTCCTCTAACTGGGAAAATGTATGATGGCTTTGTTTTAAAACGGATGACGATATTCAGCGGAAAATACTCTCAGATTTGTCGGTAAGCTGAAGTTAAAGTGAAATAAATTTTACCACAGAAATAGTATAACTTTTCCAAAGCACATTTCGGGTTCACAAGGATCCAACGGGTTTATTTATGTGACTTTTAAAAAGTTAATAATAATTGTGTTAATAACTTGCGCCGAAGTGATTTATGCGAAACATTCCAAAATAGAAGAAATTACCTATCAACAAGGTCATGTGATATCGTAACAAATCTGTTTATATATAGCCTAGAAAACTCTCTATACGAATTGGGCGTACTTAAGTAAATAACTTAAAAATAAAATTTGCAATGCAGTGTTACGTTTTAAATGCATTTTTAGCTCTAGCTAGGAAGCCTTAACAGTACTGCGAGACGATATTAAGGAAGAGAACACGAGGAGGATTTCATAAACTAAACACTTTAAATTTATCATTCTGGATGGTCTTCCCTACTTAAACATTATATTAAAATTAAGAAAAACGGCTACTTCCTGTTCTATTATATTCTTGGGTCTGTTATTAAAGAGAACTATTGCAGATTTCTATTGTAATACAATGTATATTTTTTTATTATATAATTAAAAAAAAAGAGTAACAACGTTTGGAGGCAATTACATTAAAACACGATTTTAAAGAATCGTGTTCTTGAAAGTTCATTTTCTATGTAAAGGTAATAAAAGCCAGCGTAATGTATGTTTGATTTCTGAACTCACTTCATATACTTACATGTACATCTCCTAGCAAAGGTTTAATCATTGTTTTTAATGAGTTATTGATTAATTAACATTTGATTTCTGATCTGAAAACAAGTGCCATTTTAAGTAAGCCCTTTGCATAATGGATTTGTTTTAAATAAAACACATCTTATATTAAATTTTTAAGATCTTGTTTCATGGTTCTTATCCCCTTGAAATTAAAAGCATATTATGTTTGTCATGATACATGTAACATGTTTAAATGAGAAAATTATATTCCCTCAATTAAACGATGTAAGTAAATTAGAAAACGATCATGTGAATAAGAAATTTCAGAGACGACTATGGTTGATCATCAAATGTATTCAAATGTTCGCGATACAAACGTTTTTTGTGTTAAGGACAAAATGCTTTTGTCTCTATCAAGTTGAATGTTCAACTTAATTTAAACCTTTATTTTAACTGGCTACATGGAACCGAATCTGATTGTTAAACCCTGACTGACAGCTTATAGAGAGGGTTGTGGTTTCTTAAATGCATATCAAACTCCAAGATCAAATTAAAAATTGCTTGAATCGCATGGAAGATATTGCCACAAGAAATACAACTGTAAATTTGAAAGCCCTAGTACTGTTCGTTAGATATGATAAAGGTTAAAGTTTTTTTCTTAAATGCAAGTTGTACTCAACGTCAAAGTCAAAAAAGTAAAAAAATATGTAGGCCAGTTAAAAGGACTAATTCATGTTAAGTATGCAAAGCCTTAGCACCAATTGTTCAAAAGTTATGGCCAAGGTTAGGGTTTAATTTTTTGTTACATGTGGGTCAAATTAAAGGTCAAGGCCAAAAGGTCAAATTCTTGAAAATTGTTTACACAGGACGCTGAATGCATTAAACACGATTGGTTGTGTTCTATTCTACATGTACAATTAAGATCTATCAAAGGTCTTATCTAATCGTATAGAGATGTCATTATGTCCCAGTGAAGAGCTTCATAAGGTAGACCTATTCAGCGCACTTAAGGTCACTGTAGGTCATTGAGTATTAATGTACATGTATCATTATCGTCCCAAGGCTTTCCGTGGCATTATACATCAGTTGAGGTCTCATCAGAAGGACCTAGTGACTTTCACACCTTATACAGGGCGCTTAGTGTGGAGCAATCGTACTTTTATTTATTTTTAAGATTTGACGTGGTAAAATGAATAAATCCGAACTCCTGATTACAAAGAGAACGCACTGCAACTAAGATATATTTACATAGGTACATGTAGCTTTGTTTCTTATTATTAAATATTACAGCACTAAATTAAGGAGTCACTGTCTAGTAAGTATTTTATGCTAGGGCATCAACGATAGTTGGAAACATGGGATAATTTGCTTCGCCCGTTATGCATATAAATTAACCCATGTTGCCCACTTTATGTCCCTGGCATACTATACTAACTAGACAGTGATTCCTTATATTTCCATTCATTGTGAAATAAAATTGTATATTCAAACTTTAAAATGTTGACATAAATTTAAGGACAGATGATACAAACAATTTTTTTCTTTGAAAAATATTTAATATCATGTCACAAGTTTCGAAATGAGGCTGGTTCTTAGAATTTTTTTCCCTAAGAACTGGAATATGAAAAAGACTTGGAAAATATTAGTAATATTTCTATGAAAAAAAAACAAAAATACACAAATCACATTCAGTAAAGGTTAACAGGTGAAAATAATTTTCAGAATATATTAACATGGTGTTAAAAGTGTAATATAAACTTAACACAAATATACCAAGCCAGGTGATTTTTATTAGGAAAAGCTAAATGGTAAAAATCAACCTATGTGATATTGCTATTTTTTTTTGTCATTTTGATCTTCCTCTTCAAAATCACCCGGCTTGATATATTTTTCTATGGTTTATATTACACTTTTAGCGCCAAGATAACTTATTCTGAAATTTATTATCACCTGTAAACCTTTATTGAATGTGATCTGTCTATATTTGTTTTTTTTATTGAAATATTACTAATATTTTCCAAGTCTATTTCATTCTCCATGTCCTCGGAGAAAAAATTCTAAGAACCATCCACTTTACTTAACTTGCGACATGATATTAAATCTTTTTCAAAGAAAAAATTTTGTATCATCTGTCCTTAAGATACAAGAGGACTTCCATGCCAATTTCAATAGTCCCCGCCCACTGGCGCCAAACACAAAGACAGCTGCATGAGATTTACATACATATTTGGCCTCCTAATTAGCGTCAGACACGGAGACAGATGCGCATGAGATCTGCATCTATAAATCTACTGCTCTACGAAAGTCTTATTTGTAACTACTATTGATATTTATATCCTTTGTGTATTTTTGTATATAATATTTATTCTGTACTCTTATCATGTTTATATGCTGTATAAAATCTTATGAGCCTTTGAATTAAAAAAAAAAAGAAAGAAAAGCATGCATATTGGATCTTCTTAGCCCCTGACCTATCGACTTGTCTAATCTAATTTCCGGTAGAATTATCAAGAAATCAAATCCGCTAACTTTCAAAGAGTTATCACATAAAAAAATAGAAATGGAAACATCAAATGTATTCTCAAGTGTTTCTACCCAAGATTATGCTTTTCAAACTTTATCTTTAAAGTTTTTCCACATGATATAACACGTCTGGACGATTTCTAAATATGGAAGTCAAGAACGATAACCGTAAATTGCTATAAATGCACATCAAGTACACGTAATTATTTTTCTGTCCAATCAGACAACAGCATTTTTACACACCCCAAAACATATTTTAAACGAATAAAAAGATAACATGAACGTTTGTTTTTTTCTCAAAAAAAAATTTTTAACAAATAATCTGTAGAAGTAAGATGTAAACTTTTTAAGAATAAGGTATTCCCCACATTTTTTCCTTGAACAACTTTGACATTTTTTTCTCGGTAAAGAAAAATAAATAATGCACGATAGAATGTAATCGTTTACAGAGGTAAAGATTGCATAAGTTTTTATCAAGTTCAATTATAACATTTACCAGAAAATATTTTGTGATAGTAAATATAATTTGCTTAGCCGTCCGATTTTCATCGATAATGGTTAAATTACATGTGTATAGATCAACTCACACAAGTGTTTATCGTATGGACTATACACATATAGTTTTGAATTATCACGCTTTTGAAAATTGACCGTATTTGTATCATTTTTTAACGTAAGTTAAACTTTTGTGATTGCTACCTCCTAGAGACGTTTTATCGCACTTAAAACGTATTCTAAGCTTTCAAGTCGTGTTTGTTCACGGTAGAAATTTCATAAATATTATATTATTCACAAATGTGCATAAAGTTTACAAAAAGTTTGTTCTAAAAAATCTTTTGAGCAAAAAACTTAAAAACCACGCAGCTAGGATAAGGCTGTCCGTAAAATATCGAACTGTTCAAACTGTACTTACTTCGCCGAACTACCTAGATATGACGTCATAATAGAATGTGACGTCAAGTCACTGCATACTTGAGCTGACATGACGGGGAATGTGTCATAATTATTACATGGCATGTACATTTATTTTGGAGACTTATTGTTTAATTCAATTGTAAGAATTGTTTGTTAAGCTCGAGTTTGCTGTTATGATTTGAACATTTGAAATTTAAATATCCCTATTCATTTTGCTTGTCCGATATGCACATAATCAAACAATAGCAAAAATGATGTGTGATACGCTCCCCTTACACGTCCGTAGACAGAGTTATTTATGATGCGTGTTTATAATGGACTGGCACAAGTGATAAACAAGGACAAATTGAAGATATTCTGTGTGAATCTACAAGAGAAGTATGTCCTCGAACTGAATTTTGCTGGGGGATTGTCTGTAGTTTATCCATTTTTTGTAAAAATTGCGATAAAGAGTGGAAAATACCCTTTTTTATGTTGGTAAGTTGAATTTCTCGGAAAATATTTTCTAACCGAGTAAAAATTAAACCTGCCCCCAGCACTTTTTATGTACTAGAGATCACGATGAATTGAACAATGTAACAAACTTTGCACAATATTTTTGTTTTGCACTTGTGCCGAAGCGGTTTTTGTGCAACAATGAGGAATATCATAAATCTCCGTCACGTGATCAACACAGTCATGTGACATCACAAAAAATGCTGTAAAATAAAACCTGACTAAACTATTATCTCAAACTGACTGCATTTCAAACAAGGATAACATATTAAAATTAAATCTAGCTCAGAATAAAATGTATATTTTCAAGACATTTTAAGCCTTTGGACAGCCTTATCATAACTGCGCACGTGTTTTGTTTATTTTCTCATGAGTTTGTCTAAATGCTTTTATCTGATTGGTCAGAAGGAATAGTGCCTTGTCTATTCTGTGTATTAAAAGCAATTCACGGTTATCGTTCTTGACTTCCTTATATAGAAATCGTCCACACCTGTATAAGGAAAATTGGTAAATTTCACATAAATTTTCAGGAGGTGCAAATTAAAGCATCCGCTATATATTTTCCGATCAAAACGTTGTCCCGGCAGCAAAATGAATGAATTTTTGAAATCAGTTTTAAAATGAGTTGAGTAGATGAATATGATAAATCAATAAAAAAAAAATGCACAAAGTAGGACCAATATGGAAATCCGATGTCATTAATTTGGTTAATTTCTACGTTTTATGCAGAAAAAGCCTCAAAATGACACAATTTTCTGATTGTTCTACTTTTGAAAAAAGTGCCCACAACAGTCTTCAAATTAAATTTTTGAATGCATTTTGTAGAATGTTTTGAAAAATCACATAGTTAATTTTTTTTGTAGGCCATGCATGTGCTGTATTTTTTCTGAAGGAAAATTACTTTGAAAGTGATATCTTTTTCATATCTTCATATCTTTTTCATTTCTTTTTTTTTTTTTTTACAAAATGAGAAAACAAAACAAGTTCAAGAGGTCACAAATTACAGGTCTGTCCTATAAAAGGATCAAAAGTACTTTTTTTATTTGATAAAAAAAAATCTCTCATATTACATCTGACAGGTTTTTTTTTTCCTGACGAAATTCATAATCATTCATATCAAAGTGATATTATTCTTTTTTGTGTACTAGAAGAGATTTTAAACAAAAGAATTCAAATTTCAAGGGTGTTTTGTACTACCATAAAAAGTGCGCGGAACTTTGCATTATTGAATACAATAAAGGTATCTTACAATGATGATACAGCAAACTAAAATTATAAATAAATCAAAGCAAAATGTAGATAGCAGATATAGCTTTAGCTTGTTCAAACGCAAACCAAATCCGTCTTTTCAAGGATTTTTTTCTTGTAAAATGCAAAAAAAATCAAACTCAGAAAGAAAATTCCATACGCGATAAGACTTATACATTCATTAATTTGAGTTCCTCATAACAAGAGGGCTGACTTAATTGTCCAAGTTCTGTATATCTCGAGTTTTCTGTTCTCTCATTAATACTTGTGTTTGTGTCTCTCGATGAATTAGGCTGATTTTGCTTCATCCTTGGGTCCTGTCTTTTGTAAAGTATTCTTCGTAAATACCTGTAACATTAAAATACAAATGACTTTAAACAAAATTAGTGAAATACTTGTGAAACTTTTAGATAAAATTCTTTTTTTCGGTTTATCTCTTACAGCCCCTCTTACTTTCCGAAAAAACCTTACCGCACAATGAGGAGTGTACAAATTAGGATTATCGGAATCCCAGCGTACAGAACTGGATAAATGATAGAGGTTTTATCACCCCCTGTTGCCTGATTGGTTGCTTGAAAAGAAAAGAACGAAATGTCTGACCAAAAACATTCTACTGATTTATATTGATGTCTTTTTTAGAAAGATTTTTATTGTAAAAATAGGCGTGACTTCATTTTTCATGTAATGTATTAAAATGACTCCTTTTTTTACATGTACATAATACATTAGCAACAACAACGAAAAAAAATCTGGAAGTATTCTTTTTTTCAATTCAACAGATTTTGTTATTATAACTATAAAGGAGGACTGCAAAAACAATATTATAGTTTAATGTTGAAATTTGTAAAGTTTCGTTAGCATTTCAATCAAATTAATTCTTAGTGATATATTGTTATTGAAAGATGAACATTTAAGAGGAAAAAATTAACAAATTGTATTACCTGAAGTAGGTATTTCAGCATAAAAGATTCTGTTGAAACCATCCTTACACGATCCATTGTTTGGAAAACAGGTTCCATTTATACAAAATGAACTACATAGCTTGTCACATTCTTGTCCGTAATAAGTTTGACTACATTCTGTATTAGAAAAGAAGTGATGTAAATTCTCCTTTTTTACATTTTTTTTTACTTTTTACAATTTTGATTGTCTTCATTAAAACCTTCCTAGAAGCATTCAATATTAAAATGAGAATTTTCTTTAAAGCACTTATAAAAAAGAAACGTACTGACATTCCCATTTCTTTTAAGTAAAAAATTACAGAGCTACTGACTTCTCTTTTGCTGGTGCTTATAAAAATACTGAACTTTTATACTGTTCCTGCACGAAAATTAATGGCTTATTAATTCAGGATATTTTGGTGGTATTGATGAATTATTTGGCAATGCAAAAGGTCAATAACTGTTTAAATTTTGCAGAAAATATAGCACCTTGTCAGTAATTGTCTGCTTTTGTATGCGTTGTCATTAAAATATTTACCGTCACAGTATTGACCCTGCCATCCTGTTTTACACGAACATCTTCCGTCAACTTGATGACAACCGGAAATACACCCA
This sequence comes from Saccostrea glomerata, assembly GCA_003671525.1. NCBI lineage: Eukaryota > Metazoa > Mollusca > Bivalvia > Ostreida > Ostreidae > Saccostrea > Saccostrea glomerata. Next base: position 44,181 of record PRKT01000755.1, read on the forward strand.
CCACCACAAGTCTGGAGACAGTCGGCTCCAAATTTCCCATCGATGCATCCAAAAGTACATAAACCATTGATTCGACTGCATCCATGTTTGCAGTTTTTATTGCAGGCGATATTGCAATGATGTCCATGCATACCAATTGGACATGGACCCTCGCATTGCCCGGAAAGTCTCGTACAAGCCGATGGACACAACGCACTACATTTCTTCTCACACTTTTCTAAATAATATCCGCTCTTACATCCATAAGTGCAGGATCCAGTTATACTGTGACACGTTTGTCCGAGACAATTTACACTGCATTCTTTGGAGCAATTAGGTCCGTAATGAGTGGAATCACATCCTGTAAATGAATCGTAAAAATTAATCTTTTGTTTGAGAATTCAGTTATGCATTTAAATTGAATTTGTAGTTTGAAGGCATGTGAGAGTGTTTTAAAGAAACAGAAACCCTGATATTTGTTGAGAAATATGAGTAATTTAAATGTTCAATATACATGTAAAAACAGCATAAATAAGAATACGAACACTATATATTTCCAAAACATTTCAAGTATTTAAAAATTTATTTTATTGTTTTAACAGGAATTAAGTTAAACAGGCATATATTTTCTATACATATGTAACTGTAAGTAATGAAGTGTATTATCGTTGAGATTTAATCTTAATGCCTTATATTAATCTTTAATAAGATTGCCAATCTGCTACGAAAATGCAATGAGGAATATTAAACAACTACATGTAAAACACATCAATAATCCCTTAAAGCTTTGAAGCACATGAAAAAGGTACATTGAACTTATTTTTCGTCATATGTCAGGTCTTAAGCTTAAAAATAAGAAATCATAGAAATTGTTATGTCAAACAAATCGAAGAGCAGATGATAGAAACTTACTATCACATTTATCGCCTGTCCGATTCTGCTTACATCCGCCCATACAAACTCCATTTATGTAGCAGCGAACTATGCCACAGTTTTTACTGCATAACAAACTACAGTGTAAACCATAAAACCCCTTTTTACAACCATCCCGACACTGTCCATATATCCTGTTACATTCCTGATTAAGGCAATTGATGTTACATTTTCTTTCACACTTTGTACCAAAAAATCCTTTTTTACACAGCGCACAATCCCCGCTTTGTCTGTCACATATCCAGGGGATACAATTGCCACAACGAGTTTTGCAATTAATGCCATATTGTCTAGATCTATTCTCACATTTAGTTGTACAAAAATCTATCTCTTTATTGCACCTTTGTTCATAACAATTTGGAGAACAAATCTCCTCACATTTATCTCCAAAAAACCCATCTATGCAAGAACTGCAGACTCCGTTAGTTCTATTGCACACTCTCATGGAACAACCGAAAGGACAGTCGTTTTCGCATTTAAATCCCCAGTATCCATCTTTGCATCCTCGAATACAACTTCCACGAAAATCGAATAGCTGGTCAACACAGTTAGGACTACATCTTCCTAAATCTAGAAGAATTTAACAGATACCGTACGACATGATTTTTCATAAACTTCAAAGATGTCATAAAAGAAATGTGTCGCTTTTGTAATTTTTTAATTTTTTCTCTCATTCCCAGCACCGGTAATAGTGAAAGCTCATAATTGCAAGATGAAAAAAAAATAAATTTTAACTTAAATGAAGTATATGTTTGTCTAGTACTGAATTGTATAATATGTCAGTTAAAATTGTCTCTCTTATTTTTCTTTACTCAGCGGATACAACTATATATTGATAATAAAAGATTTTTCCTATATATCTTCTTCATTTAAAAGCCTATATTTTCTTTTATAAAAGAAAGGACAAAAAGTAGGCTTGCCAAAGCCCCAAAACCAAAAATTGCGAACAAAAAATTCAATTCAGAGAATATTAAAATAGTCAAATTGTTAACCATAACCATGAAAAACTCCAAGAAATAAAATAGTCAACATCCTCTTTAGGACAGCCATATGGAAAAACAGAAATGAAATAAGCATAATCCCTGTATACATGTATGTTGTTTTCATCAAATGTAAGTATGGTCATGACTTTTAAAACTTGACAGTCAAGTGTATTTTTCAAGGTAACCACTCAGAGAGATTTTTTAAAATAAAAATGAGTAACAAAATTTGTGAGTAACTATACTGAGTGACATACACGGATGTATAAAAACGAATCGTGACCTTTAAAACTTTTGTGCTACTAAAAGCTTGAAGCCACTTTTTTGTAAATTTTCATCAAATGTAAGTACAGTCATGACTTTTAAAACTTGACAGTCAAGTGTATTTCTCAAGGTAACCACTCAGAGAGATTTTTTTTAAAATAAAAATGAGTAACAAAATTTGTGAATAACTATACTGAGAGACATACACAGTCGTATAAAAACGAATTGTGACCTTTAAAATTTATGTGCTATTAAAAGCTTGAAGCCACTTTATTGTAAATTGGAATGATGAACTCACATTACATATTTTTATTTTGCATGGAAGGTAAAATAACTCCATCATATGAGTTAGTAACCGACATTAAAATTACAATCAGATAAGATTTTTCATAAGGATTATTTAAAAAAAAAAACCACATAGAACAAGTGTTCATTCCAGTATCTATGTTTTTACTAATTGTTATTACGGATTTTTCAACTTATTGATCAAAACAGATGGCTCAAAGCGGATATGGACTTTGGAGAAGGGAAGAAATCCCGCACCTGATTCTTGCTTTACAATTCTAGGGGTCCTGGGACTGATTTTTAATTTTGCGATGCTCATAACTGGATAGATAACTGACCGATTCTTTATTTTCAGTTTAGCTATGAGACACCTGCTTTTTTGTAAAAAGCCTGATGATCACTTTTTATAATTCTGCTGTTGATACAGATACTGCAGTGTGTCATAAAGTCATGTTATACCCTATGAATTATCTATTACCAGAGCACTTTAGCATACCCATCTTTAGAAAAAACCCAAAACATTGGATGATATCCCTTACTATGACAAATCTGGAGTGGTAAAATCTTCCTTTTGTTTGCTTACTTGTTTTCTGTTGGGGACGAGGGATTCACAATACAGTAAAACTTCTCTAAACCGGCCAGCTGCCGGGCTGAATAAAATGGCCGGACTAGAGGGTGGCCGGTTTCCCGAGAATCTAACATATTGAAGAAATGCAGAATTTGTGACAGATGCTAGGAAAAATATATAATTAATGTATCTTATAATTATTTGTCAACATGTTATTAATTATCGGCAGACACATAATGTATTCTTAAGGTCTAAAAACAAATGGAATTATTATCTGTGAGGATAAATTCGACACACATGTTGATTTTTATAAAAAGAAATAAAAAAAAAATAAGAAGAGAAAAATCATGGAAAGATGCGTACCTTAATAATCATATGCAAAGAAATAAACCAGACCCTCTACCTTAACTGAACTCTATACAAAATACTATATGTGTATCTGTGTATCGCTTACGTCATTAAAAAATTATTTGTACTTCAGTTAAAAGTAAATGATTAAAACATATCCGAGCAAAACTTCTGTTATTTTAATTATGAAATGTATCTTTGGTATTCTTTTAAAGTATTTTTTTAACAGTGCCCAATTTTAAGGCTGCTTATGTGTATTTAAAAAGATGAAGCAATATGGCGTGCGTTTTTTTTTAATTCATTCTGTGATTTTTTAAATTTATTAGTTGTTTGATATTGTAATAATTCAAGTTTAATTGATGTTAATCATATGTACACAGCGTAGACCGGCCATTTACGTAGTCTGGCATGATGACTACCCCTTCAAGACGGCTAAACAATAGAAAACCCTGGGAGGCCATATTCAGTTTTTCACACCTCTGACTTCTCGTGGGTAGGCTATTTTCCACACCTCCGGCCGGTCATTAATTCCCCTCCGCCGGTATGATGAGGGGGAATTTCCTATGTTTCTTAACTTTTATTCATGGCAAAGTTGCCAGTGTTCGGTTTTCAGGGGTGGCTGGTTTTATGAGAGTTAATGTGCAAAGAAATGTTAAGAATTTTGGTTGATTCTGGCAAATACGGAGTTTATTTTTAGTGAGCTCTATTATTTTTTTTTCTTAAAATGAAATTATTTATTTCTTTATGTTTATTCCAGAATTATTGTAACGTACAAAAATATAAACCTTGTATTTTGTGAATCCAAACATTGCATCATTCAATCCACCAAGCATAAAATATAAAAGAACTATTTTAAAAAAAACATTTTATTAAACTTTCTACAAATAATCATTTTTTTCACAAAGGACAAAAGCATGTATAGTTTCCAAATATTAAAATTAGAGAGCTGTCAAAATAACAGTTTTACATTATTGCACTTTTTTCTCCATAGTATCCTGGAATGCAAGGTAGAAAAGGCAAAAAACCAAATAACTGTTTCATAAATTTTCTTTGTTCATTAAATTACTTCAAACAAGTGCAAAGGAATACAAGACTTCGATATAAACAAAACGCATGTCTCAAAGTAGTCGGTGTAGTGTTAAACTATTGCAATTTGTTGTTGAAAAAATCATATCAGTGGGTTGTTGAAATTTCAAATCTTTGCGTGTCTTCAATATAAAAAAAATTAGAAAAAAAAATTCAACCCGATTGATTCTGAATTTTCATTTCTTGACTGTAAATCAAACTTTAATATCTAAGGTTTATATTTCTTTTACCTAAATTGTTTCCAGATACCGAATTCTAGTTATTTCTCCAAATGATTTATATTTCTCTATAAATACATTCCAAAAATGATTTAATTTAGTCTATATCATGGTTTGTTGTTGTCCCCGAGTGAGGATATTATTTTTGATTTGTATGTACGTCCTTCTGCCTGCCCGCCCGTATGTATTTCTATCTGACTGTACATGTAACACTTTCGTTCCCACGCCAGAATCGAAAATACTATTTTCGGTCTGAATATCCCCCCGTCTGTCCATCGATCTATTTTTCTGTCTGTAACACTTTTTTTGCATGAGATATTCAACAATCTTTTAAACATTTGCTAGTTTATATAAATTAAAACTTCATATGTCCTAAGAAAAACCACTAGGGATTTCCATCCTTCTGCCTGCTCGTCCATTTGTATTTCTCTCTGTCTGTAGCGCTGTCGTTCCCACCCGATCATCGAAAAAAAAAACAAACTAATTTTGGTCTGAATATCCGACCGTCTGTCCATCGATCTGTTTTTCTGTCTGTAACACTTATGTTTGCACGAGATATTCAGCATTCTTTTGAGCATTTGCTGTTAAATATAAATAAAAACTCGCTATGTCCTGGGAAAAATCACTACAGGTTTGAGGTGCACATGTCAAAGGTCAGAATACAGAATTCTTTCTGTTTTAAGACTCTTGTTTCAACGCGATATCTCCAAAAAACTTTAGCTTTTGCAGTGAAGTTATATTCAACAATATTCCCAATTTCTTAATAAATATCCCTTTTTATTTTGGCGCCAAAAAGTCAAACATCAAAGGTTGTAAATTCATACATTTAAAATGTACCTGTGTTAAAAACATCCATTTTCCATCTCGAAAAGCTTTTGCAAGATTGATTGATTGATTGTATGTTGTTTAACGTCCCTCTCGAGAATTTTTCACTCATATAGAGACTCAACCACTTGCTGTTGGAATGTTAAATTGTTGTCCTATGCTCGGCACTCAGGGCCTTTGAGCATTAATTGATCTTTATCGTGCCAGTAACGGTCTCATCCGAAGGACAGGTCTCCACGTCCCACAGTGGGATTCGAACCCGCGACGTAAGGATTGACTCCTTACTTCGCGACTCCAGAGCAGACGCTATAACCATTGCGCCATATGGGCGACGCTTTTGCAAGAAATTGTTTACCATAACTCTCTATGGCCCCTATGGTCCTTTTAAAATGCCTTCTTGATCCTTCTCCTCCTAAATCGGCACTTGCTCTTCTTCTTTTCTTTATTAAAAGCGGGTACAAGAATTCCATGACTTTAATTTGTTTTTTATTGGTTTTTATGTTTGTTTTTTGTTTTCAAAATTCAGTGAAGTTTTAATCCTAATGTGCATTCTCTTTATAATAATAATCTGTCAATAAATAGTTGTTAAACTGGATCCATTGTTTTGAGCAAAAGAAATCGGATATTTGTAAGCTATTATGCCTGAATCAGTACGTTTCCCAAGCTCCTGGAAATTAGCGTTGAAGATAATTAGATTTCACCTTTAAATATTGCAAATAAAGCTGCATATGATGTTATGTCTCCAGAATTATTCAAGGGAATGCCATTCACTTCTTTAGCCGAGGCAATCTACTGACTATTAAGTAATTTAATTAAAAATTCAAATAAGTAAAATGTACGAAAATAAAAAAAAAAATTAAAATAATTTCAACCCGTGCGTAGTACAGTTAAGGTATAAGTTAAGTTTGCAACTATGTCAGTAAAGCATCTAAATATGTAAAAAACGTGCCAGGCACTTTAGTACCCTTTATGTATAAATCAGTTTGAAATATCGGGTTATTATATGAATGAAATTATCATTATTTATTGTCATTACGTCAATATATGTTAATGCTGAGTTGAAGATAAAATCAAGTGCAATACTGTAAACGTCCTTTAATATGCATGCGCATGATCAATTCACGATAAATATGCGATGTGTACATATAATCATACTCAATTCTATCTATCTCTATGGCAAAATGTATAAGTATATTTTCAGTATATTCTTAACATAATACATATAATGCAAAGCAAGTGACTGCTAGCATCCTTAGAAACATCCAGTTTTCAATAAAAGACGCAATTACAAACACTGAATCCCCAGTCATGTTCAGAAGATTTTGACACCTACAGACAAACACTCATTTGAGTTTTTCGTAATGGGAAGGTTGGCTTAATGGTCCGAGTTCTTGGTAGCCTGCGATGTTTTCCACTTTGTCTCCCATTTCTGTGTTTGGGTCTCTGGTTACAATATGATGCCTCTTCTGTCTGACTTTCCTGAGAAATAAACATACCACTAAGATACCACTTTTACAAAAAAGGAAAATCAACTTATGCGTGGAAAGCTTTGATGGATGTTCTTTTTCTACTTCTCCTTTACTTTTATGGTATAGAACCTACGAAATATTGATATTGAAATAAAGTTCTACTCACCTTGCAATAAGAAATATACTGAGAAACATTAATGTGATGATAATGGCAATAATTCCTAATAAAGCTTTGATTGAAAACTTCCCCGAGCTCACGTTGATTGCTTTAATAGAAAGAAAAGCCTTTGTGTTGGAAGCAAGCTAAGATACATTTGCTTTTATTTTCATTTTCAAATAAATATTGTATGATTTTGTTAACCCATTTGTCGCTCCACAAATATCATAATAAAGGGAGAAACGTTTAGTATACTGCTCTTAAACATATATATCCAATTTAATTTGTCATACAATTTTCATGAACAATCCTTTAACTCTGTAATTATTTCTAAATTATCATATTATCTGACAAAATTCATAGTTAAGATTCCCTGCTGATAATTGTGTCTTTAATGCAAAATTTATTTTTTTTTCTCTTTCCTGTCAATTTTTATTCCAGATAAATCTTTTTTTACCTGAACTTGGTTTGCCTTCGTGAAAGTAAGTGTCCTGTTTGACGCCAATGACCTCATCCATACACGACCCGTTAATTGGAATACAGGACCTGTCTAAGCAAGAGCAACAAATGACAACTACCGTAGTTGTATTAATGTACATTAACCAAAATGTATTTCAAATATACCGTTTTTAAGATCAATTGCAAGTTGAATAATGCATCTTGGTTAGGTGTAAATAGAAAAATTATTTCAAAAACTTACTTTTGCATTCATTTCCTGTCCAGTTTGTTTTACATCCGTTGGATTTTATGCAGTTTTCGCTGCACGACAGCATGTGCTTTGTTAATATTGCTTTCTGCTTGAATTGTAGCCTATTTTTCATCGACATTGATGCTTTCATAATTTTCTAACGATCTAGCATATGTTGCACATGCTTTTTTGATTGGATTAGAAAGTCAATAAACGGTTGCATTTCATTATCATCAATTTAAATTTCATGTTATCATTTATATACATTTAATAAAAAATACTGTGAATTCAATAGATTTCGTGGAGATTTAATGTTCATTGTTTTCGAGGTAAATAAAGACATACAAATTTATGATCACCATGGATTGTAAAATATGATATGCATTATTTACTTAACATTTTCCATGTACGAAAGCAAATCCCCAAAATGCAAAATTTTTCCCGCAAATCTTGAAAATTTGACCCTCCGAAAATATTTGATTTTACAGTAGCTTGGATGTAGTGTGTTTAACTTTAATTTTCATTTTCATCAAGAGATATTGCATCGGCTTCAAATGGAATATAGTATGAGTTACATGTATGAAGCCCTGCCAATTTTTACAAAAGCAATTTTTTTGTCAGATCGTGATATGAAGAAACACATAAAATAGAAAAAGTAACGATTTATTATCACAACATAAAATTAAAACATGAGGTGTAAATGAAATACTATTTATTTACCTTCCCTCCTTTCCTTAATCACTTCAGGGTATGGTCAGTATGATTGATCCCGCGTTTACCAATGTTAAAAGACACTAACTACACTATAAAAAAACTTTACGCTCTGTATTTACATGTTAAATTCTGGCTTTTGTTTTGTATGAAGAAAGCTGCATGTACGGGGGTTGTCCCAAAACGTCGTAGAAAATGATATCTTTGTAAACATGCAATCAATACTAACGAAAGAACTTGGTTCCTTTTATGCATAAAATGGCCCTGTAGATATACCAGTTGATTGATAAACACTTGGTGTTCCATTTAGAGCATTAAAATTAAATACAGACTTAGTACTTTCGTTTCCTATTATTTTTTTATATAGGTTTAAGTCATGGTCATTCCGTTGACTTTGGAAAAAAGGTTGAGTTATAATGTTAATGTGCGCGCTTGAAAAAAAAATACTGAATGTTTAGATTGTAAAGATCTGACAACGATAAACTTAGGATTTTTCTAGCTTGTACATTAGGTCAACAAGGGGAAAAGTATTCTTGAAAATGTGAAAATTGCAAAAATAACAAAAGTGCATGTGATTGGTGCATTTTAAATTATGTGCAGCTGTTTAGAAGAAAACCACGCTTTGTTGTCATGGTGAGTAAGAAGAAGAAAAAAAGATGATCTTAATTTATTCTTGAGTGTCACTACACACTTACTTAGTACGTTGATATATTTTATTTGGAGAGAGAGAGAGAGAGAGCAAAAGACGGCGGGACATATTTATTTAACAAGCAATGATACAGTACACAAGCAGATAAAATATTTCATTTAATTTGTTTCTTGGGGTTTATTTGTAAAGACTGTTAGTTTTCAAACTGTATTCAACCAAAAAAAAACATTTTCAGATTAGATATGATAATCTTAGTTCTCTGTTTAAAATTTAATTTTTTAAAGTGATTTCAGAGTGTGTTGTGATAAAATTCAAACGTGTTCTATGTTCCAAATTGACAATTTCTGAATCAGTTGATTTCATTGACATCGCCTCCGAAGTCTAGAAGCATATGTCTTAACCAATCCAATTTGTGCACTTTATGCTGATACTAGCAGTTTGTACAGCAGTTCTGAGACTATTGCGCAGGTGCCGAAGGAACATCTGACAGTCGTGTCAGGGTGTGGTTATCCGCAGAGGGCCAGTTCTTTGTTTGTCATCTGTGTTTCAAGTTAGCTGGCGGAGACGTGATTAAATGCTGCAAAGCCGATTGATGTACAACAAATGCAGGTGCAACTACCTGTTGCGTAGCACCGGTTTGTTCCATTGTTAGAGCCTTGTTTCGTTCATCTTTGTTTAGGTATGGCATTGCAGCATCAAAATTGCAATCAAAGCATACATATGGGTTTGATAAGAGTATTTATTGTTTCTCTCAATCCCAAATTTCATTGAAAATAGATCCCCGCGATTTGCAAAAAAGTCATGTGAAACACTTTTTTTCATACTCGATTGATCAAGGGAAATAATTCAACAATCTGGGTTTAAAAGCCCCTTTTGTACTTTGAATAGGTCACAGGTACATTTTTATTTTATTTTGACTGATGTATACATGTATCCATGTATCCAATGATTAAAAAGAGTTGTTCCATAAACTTTTTCAAATTTATTTAATGAGTAAAACAATATGAGTTAAAACTTTCTCTTTTTTTTGTTGAGTATATGTATCATTTCTACAAAGTACATGTAAATATAAATAAAAAGTACTTTTCCTTTTCCCCTTATCACGGAAAGTTTTTTTTCTTCAAAATTTCTTATTATACTATTCTTTGAAATTTTGCGCTATACTCAAATTACTTGTTTGTTACTCCTGGAATAAGCTTTTCATAGTCGATGAAATCCAAACTTCATGTTTTCTTCACTATCAAGCAAAAAATGTACAATGTTTGAAAGTGTGCAAATATGTTCTATGAAGCATATGAACAAACTTAAGTGTTAGACACATTTGTTTATTTCACTAAAGTTCAGTTTTAATTTACAGGTAAAAAGAAAGAACATCACATTTGTTCACCATGCATGTGCATAATGTTTAAACAGATAAAAGTAATGTATCATAGAATTTTGAATTCTTAGATTTAATTTTGAATTCTGGGAATTTGAATTCTTTTGAAACAGGAGTAAAAAGTTAGTGGGAAAGCCAACATATTGATTTTTAATACGTATGGGCACAGTAGATTCCCTCTATAAATTAACAAGCAAATTCACAGAATTGTGGTCTTCCGCTTTCTGTGTCTATTTCGGTGAGATGTCATTTTTTATGACATTTTATGTCTAATATGAACGCCCTTTCATAAGTCATCTATTTAGAAATTATCACTGAACTCCAAGGTCAAGGTCAAAGGGTTAATGTTCTTGGTATCGAATGAAAAGTCTTTTCAAAAGGATTACATATGTGAAGTATGAAAGCCTTAACCCTTACTTTAAAAAGTTATGGTTAATGTTAAAGTTTTCTCATAAGTACAAACAATCTCCAAGTTCAAGGTCAAGAGGTCAAGGTTGTTGGTATCAAATGAAAGGTCTTGCCACCAAGAATGCCTATGTGAAACATAAAAGTCCTGGTATCTACTGTTCAAAAGTTGTGGCCAAGGTCGAAGTTTTTGAAAGTAGGTCAAACTCAAAGGTCAAGGTACAAGGGGCAAAGTTCTTGGTATTCAATGAAAGGTTTTGTCACAAGAATTATATATATGAAGTATGAAAGCCCTAGCCCTTACATTCAAAAGTTATCGTCAAGATTAAAGTTTTTTCATAAGTACTGAAATCTCCAAGGTCAAAAGGTCAAAGTTGTTGGTTTCCAATAAAAGGTCTTGCTACAAAAAAAAAACATATGTGAAATACGATAGTCCTAGTACCTACTATTCAAAAGTTATGGCAAAAGTAAAAGTTTGGATTTTTTTTGTAAAAGTGGGTCAAACTCCAAGGTCAAGGTAAAGAACTCAAATTTGGTGGTACCCAAAGAAAGGTGTTGTCACAAGGAATACACATATGAAATCTGAAAGTCATACTTCCACTATATCAAAATTTATGGGCAAGGTTAAAGATTTTGTGACGGACGGACAGACAGACAAATGAAAAATTTAATGTCCCCTTGCTTTCACGAATGCGGGGGACAAAAATGAATAGAATGGTACGAAAATATGTGAACAATGTTTAAAGTTACAGAGCAGAAAACAAAAGAGTAATTGAAAAAAAACAACTTTCTTTTGTGTAAAATGTGCATGCTTGGTGTATTTTATTCCCGATTTTGACAGATTCTGCAGAAAAAAGTAATAAGGCGTTATCCTTAGGTGCGGATATTCTTAAAAAGGGTAATAAGAACCTGAATGTGATAAGAATTTACTTTAATTAAATACTGGAGTAAGAAGTAAAATAATTGAAGCAAATAAAAAACTTAATTTATTTAAACACATCTTCTGACTTTGTCAAACGATCAATTCTGAGGTATATAGCACCTTCTTTGCGTTTTAATTCAGTTGTTGCCTGAAAGAGAAATTCAATTGTTCTCTAAAAGAGAAACGTGTGACAAGTTCTCTCAAAAGTAGATAAAATAACGGGTTTAAAACGTTGAAAAATATGTTTTGTAATCAATAGTTACTTCAAATGCTTGTTTCTGGAAAAATTGCCGTATTCCGGTATAATTTCTCAGTCGTTACGGATACGCTTTGTCGTCAATGGCTCATTTATCTTCAATAATCTATAGGACTTTGAATGCGACCATCTGATAGACCAAACATCTGCTGTAATTTTCCTTTAGCAAAATCGTATATAAACATGTATATGTATGCCTATGAATATTATTTCAGTCTTCATTTCACAGTTTTGCTGCCAAGGTAATTAGTTATGTAATTGGCAAAAAATCTTTCAGGATGTAACCATTATACCTTGCTTATAAGCCTACATTTTGTTTCTTTTTTAAGACAATGATACTGAAGGTTTTTCTGTCGCTTCTTCTTGTGTCTGGAACAGTAGGGAACGCGCCACCGAAGGTACACTCATTTTACTTTGAACTTCCTTTGAAGATAAAAAAAAAATCATATGATTATAAAATATCTATATGACGTATACATGTAATTATATTTATTAAATTGGATTTTACAATGAACAAAGGACGATATATTAATGATGAATAGACCTTTTAGATTACAGGTCTAATATTCATAACTTGCATTTTTGTTCTAAAAAAATAAAAATTGACAAAATCAGAGATGAAAAGCGCTAGCTATTACTAAAAAGAAAATTGCATCTTAGCTCACCTCAGCTGAAAGCTCAAGTGAGCTTTTCTAATCATATTTTGTTTGTAGTCCATTTGTAAACGTTTTACATTTTCGACTTTTCCAGAATCACTTGGTCAATTTTAACCAAGCTTCCACAAAGCATCCTTGAGTAAAGGGGATTCAGGTTTGTTAAAAAAAAGAACAAACCCAAATTCAAGTTAATGGAGAATTTGTGAAAATTTGGTGGAATGTTTAAAAACTCTTTTTCTAAACAACTTATATGCCAGGAAAGATGAAACTTATAAAAAATCATTCTAAGGTAGTGTATATTCAGGTTTGTTCAAATCATGACCCCTGGGGGTAGGGCGGGGTCAAAAGGAACAATAAAAATTTTACATAGAAATATATAGGAAAAATCTAAAAATCTTCTTCTTAAGAACAGCAAAGCCATCAATAATTATATTTATTTGAGATCATCCTCAGGTAGTGTAGATTCAAGATTGTTCAAATCCTGACCGCGGGGGGTAGGGCGGGGCCTGGCGGGACTATCAATTTTTACGTAGAAATATATAGGGAAAAAATCATGGACACAAGAAAGCCATATTTACATTGAAGCACCTTCAGGTATAATTTTGTTCCAATCATCACTGTTTACGGGGGGGGGGGGGGGGGGGG
>PRKT01000755.1:57644-85541 GCA_003671525.1 Saccostrea glomerata
GGGGGGGGGGGGGGGGGAGGGGGCTACAACAGACTTAAAGAGTTAAAAATGCCATAGTTAGTCAAAGATATACCCAAGCATCTTTGTTAGTGTAGATTCAAGTATTCAAATTTGTTCAAATAATATTCCCCTTCAATATCCACACTGCTCAGGTGAGCAATGTGGCCAATGAACCTCTTGTTTTGTTCTTGAAACAGAAATCTTATCTCGCTCACTTAGTGGCAAATGATTAGAAAATATTAATAAATCTTAATCAAAAATTATCTTTAGGGTAATCAAAGTAAACTTCCATGTGATTTTCATGCGTATGATCTGGACAAGGATGATGTCATTGAAAGAGCCGAGTTCCTAAAGATTACTGAAGGACATTTTGAAGCTGGATCTATTTTTGACCGGCTGGATATAAACGGTTTGAATTTGTGAATCTCATTACATTTTTTTTAATTAAGATGTAACAATCATAGAGGGAAGCTTGCAAATAAATTGTTGTGTTAGTTTTACTGAGACTTTTATAAGCCGTATCTATTTCTTTTCAAATTTATCTTTCGACTCCCCATTTATCTTTAAGATGACGGAAGCGTAGAATCCTGGGAATATGTAAAGATGTATCCACTGCTTCGAACAGCACACCTATTCAGACACTGTACACGGAGATGTAATGATTGTTGGATTTGCTGCAGATGGTTAAAGAAATAATCAATAAATTGTCATTTTCCGGTATTTAATAAAATCAAAGAACTATATTGTTTGTCTTACATATATTTATTTGAGTAAATGTAAAAATTACATTTTTGACGATTATCATAAATGTTGTTTAATGGTATGTACACTGTACGCCCAATACTTTTATTGAATAATAAGAAATAGATTGATTATTATTGTTTAACAATCAATCAGTTAATACTCTCAAAAAGTATTGGACGTACAGTAGATGAGGACGAAGATACCAACACAACTTCTAAATATCATGGTACAGTAACCAAACGTGGATTGGCCTTATGCAGGATATCCAATTGAATCTGTTATAACCTGTGAAGCGTCTGCTCAAGAGTCGCGAAATAAAGAGTTGATCCTTAATGTCGTGGGTTCGAATTCCACTGTGGGACGAGGAGACCGGTCCCTCGGATGAGACTGTACATGTATAAACCGAGGTCCCGTGTCGCAGTAGGCACTGGAACGATAAGCATGGATCCCTCCCTGCTTAATGGTCCTAAGTGCGGTGTATAGGACCAAAGTTGCATTTGTCTAACGGCAAGTGGTGGCGTCTCCAAATGAGTGAAAATTTTTTGAGAGGGACATTACACAATATATAACGTAGACTCAATCAATATATCCTGTGATGTTGCCCAAGAATGGCCTAGTATACACACTTGAAAAATATCTTGCTTAGTTTCAAGACCATAAACAGTGAGCAGACTGAACTCACAATTTCAAGTCAGTCTAATACCAATGAAATAATTTAGAAAATAGAACAAAATTTAATGTTAGTTTTTTAGTATTATAAAAATGCAAATTTTTAAAGTGATTGTAATGAGTGACAGATATACATTTTTTTTTCTTATTTCCTCTATTATATGTGAGTTCAACATATTTGTTAACTGGTAGACAACGATCAGGGTCGTGAGATGTTAGCGGCTTTTGTGCAGATGCGGACATTTTTAGATAAAGTGAAAAACAATATCCTGTGTTCTTCTTTTGCATAATTTGCACACTACGTCTTCCATTTCATCAATAATTGAGATTATGAGTTCGAATCGTTTCCAGGTAAACTATGGGTGTTGGAGACTGAGTGTCCAAAGTTGGCGAGGTGTAAGTTCTTGGTGTATTTCTGCAAAACGATTTTGTTCTTGTCGATATCCAAGTTAGATCTTTGTTTCTATACAAAGTACGTTAAATTTGAATCTATGCTAGTTCACTTTGAAAAAAAAATTTTTTTTGTCAAAGCGCGTTTATATCGACCATATTAACGCACATTAAAAAAAAGGTTAAAGCTTGAAAAATATTTTTACAAACAATAGGTATGATAAATAATTGACCCTGGTTTTATAACTTTTTTCATGATAAGTCACTGTAGGACCTGAGGTATTGAGGTTTTAAATATATTTTAGGTTTTGATAAATGTTATAAAAAGGAATTTGGTCTTTTAGAAAACAAAAAAATAGAGATGCTTTTGTAATATCAGTTTTTCGTTTTTTTTGTTTTTTTTTACAAAGTCTAATCTGTAATAAGTAGATGTGGTAAGGGAGGGACTAAAATAAGTGACTTAAAGCAAAGCATTTTTAGAAGAAAAGGGGGGCAATTTGATTTTTTTCTAAATATGAAAATTCGCTCTCTTTCATACGTTTTTCTGAACTTAAAATTTCTAGTTTTCATCTGTTTTAAGTTAACTTATTCATTGAAGGTTTTCAACGCCATACCAGTTATGTTGATACATATATAAATATTTTGGGTGAAGCATAGGCTTCGATACAGGGCGAAGCGGAAGAGTGCTAAGCCCCCCCCCCCCCAACTCATTTTGGAAAGATATTTATTATAAAGGCATTTAAAAATGCAGCTTACTCTTTTTCGGGTTTATTACTTTCCTCCCCTGTTTTATTTGTTACTGACGCGTGCGTATTGAAAGATAAAGAGTTGGGCTAAAAGATCTTCTACCCGTCTTCTGCTCTTCTCAACGGGAGTAAATCAAATTAAAAGTACATGTAAGTGCGTTGCAATGTAAGTGTATCATTGGTTAAATATATTGATGAAAACTCTCAACTCTCTTTGAAAAAAAAATCAAAGTGCACTTTGAAAAAAAAAATTAAAAGTGCACTTTGGATTTTTTTTCAAAGTACGTATTTTTTCAAAGTGCATAGTCAAAGATCCTCCATTCGTTATAAGAAGAAGGGTTTATAAGATTGCTGATGCACTGATTCCAACTGAGTTTTGATAGTGCTTTTCTATTGATGAGATACTGGCTGATGAAGTAATCTATATTGAAACTTTACATAATCCTATAAATACAATCTATAAATCCGCGTTTCTTTTGAGGATTATTATCGGTAAAGGTACAGAACCGTGCAATGAACAGACGCTTAGAAAATACCGGTAAAGTATAGCTAGACCTACAGAGACGATTCAAGAGGAATAGATAATTCTTCTGAATGATCTTTTCCATCTTTATGAGTCCAAACGAGTATATAGTGCATGGTGCATGGAGATTGTCGATCGAAGCCTTGAATCCTGCGTACTGCAAATCTTTGTCGTACTGCAAGATTTTCTGTTGTTCTTTGTCAACATCTCACAACCATATCAAACTGCTGATAAAACAACTGTTTTAAAGAGGCTGGAGCTTAAGTAAGGGTTCATACCGTGCTTGTGCATCCCAATATTTATCAGGGAATTCATTATTTTTCGTCCCTGAAACTAGGTAAATCCCTCGTCCCTCACAAAAAACAAAAAAGCAAACAAAGGAAGATTTTACGACTCCCTCCAGGATTGTCACAGGAAGTGAATTCATTCAATGTTTTGGGAGTTTTGTAGGGTATCACCTGACTCTATAACATACTGCACTATCTGTATCAACAGCAGAATTATATAAAACGATCAATCGGCTTGGGGCCATAAAACTTAGACGACCTCACTTTTGATTTCAGTCTCACTTTTCTACTATTAATTCCTTTTGAAAAAAATGTGAGACTGAACTCAAAAAGCAGCTCTTTTAAGTTTTATGGCCCTCATGCCAAGATATTTACAAAAAAAGCATGTGCCTCATAGCTAAACTGAAAAGTAAAGAATCAGTCAGTTATCCAACGAGTTAAGAGCATCGCAAAATTGAGAATAAGTCAAACCAGGACCCCTACAATCACAAAGCGAGTATCAGGTGCGGAATTTGATCCCTTCTCCAAAGTTCATATCCGCTGTGAGTCATCTTTTTTTATCAATAAGGTGAAAAATCCGTAATCAAAATTAATAAAACCAATGGTACTTGAATGAAGTTATTTAAAGACTTGTTCTTTTTTTTTAAATAATCCTTACATGTAGTCTTATGAAAAGTCTTATCTCATTGTTAATTTAATATCGGTTACTAAAACATATAACAATTTTTTTAACATTCCTTGGGAAATGTAAACATATAATGTGAGTTCAGCATTCAAATAATTATACAATAAAGTGACTTGAAGTTTTTGATAGCTCACTCATGGATTTGAAGATCACGATTCGTTTTTGAAATCTCCATGTGTTTCACTCGATATAGTTACTCACAATGAGAAGAATCTTTAAACTTAGCCATGATTACATAAAAAATGCCACAATTCCCTCGAATAACACATAAAAATAACATAAACGGAAGTTTTCCTAGTTTTCTATTTTTCATGATGCCTTGCATAGGGAAGGGCCAACCAGGAAGAGAAACGTTTATAGTTCAGTTTAAGAAATCCGCCTTGTGTTCCAGTACATCACTATAAACTCTTTAAATATTAAGTATCATTTCTCAAAACTCAAGCGTTATCAAATAAAATGTGGTGAGTCTAAGAAAGAGCGTAAGTTTCTTCTCATGCATTCAAGCACTACATTATGTATATTGATGATGACCAACAACAAGATTAGTTTATTTTGAAGTAGATTTAAATATTCTCAGCACATTAGGCAAACTTTTTTTCTATTTATATTTTTTTCACTGTCATATAATGTTGATGCAACTTTCAAGTGGTTGTTTCGATTCACTTGAAACACTTGTATAAGTGAACATTTTAACTGCATAAAGCCGTTGTAAATATAGAAAATGAATCATAGCTAAACACATTATATGATAGATTTTACATGTAGAAAAAAAAGGGGGCAATGAAAAATGAAAGTTAATAACCATGTTGTAATTAAACGTTTGCGTATATGTATTCTGATAACAGTTTTGCTTTTTTTTGACATTTGTGAGATTATAAATTGTCTCTTTCTTGTCGTTTAATTAAAATATCGTCGTATATCGTTTTTTATAACATTGTTGTTATTTAATATGAACCTAAGTTATGTTCTCTTACTGCAATCACTTCAAAAACACCAAAACTACAGTTTTCAAATATCACGAGAATCAAATGAAGGTTTCATAATTAAACAAACCTTTACACATCTTTTTAAAGTAACAAAAAAAAAATCTATCTAGGACGGGAGTTCATGCATAAATCGGAGTGGTTACTTCGAGAAACACACTTGACACTAAAGGTTTAAAACTCAGTGTAAATCTTAATTCTGTAATGAAAAGGATTTACAACATTAAGGGTATATCTTATTTAATTTCCTTATTTGAGATGGCTGACTTGTATGGGATGTGGATAATTTTATTGCTCGGAACTTTTCATTGCTACGGTATATGACTGTACCATATTATCATTTTCCCTTTTTTTGTTTTTGTTTTTTAAGTAGATCAGTGCATTGTTCTATAGGTTTTACTGAATATTTACATATGAATATTTAGAGATTGTATACATGTATGTTTTACTCGATGGCAAGGCTATTCCAATTACCTTTGGTAACAATAAATTCATTATTAGAAAATTTTAGAATTTTACACTGTATTATAAATTACATGCAGATATTTTTTATGATTCGTAAAAGCATAATAATTGTCGCAATATTTATCTTTTTAATATTACTGTTAACATTTTATATGACAAAATTTCATTTTTAACGCATTAAAGAGACCATTATACATGTAGTTTTCAAATTATAAATTCAAACAAGAAATAAATTTATGGATAAAAAATAAATAATTTAATTAATATTAGATAAATAAATAAATAAGGGCACCGCAAGCGAAGCATCCCATCGCAAAGAGTATATCTACTAATCAAGGCAGCATTCGACATCGAATTTGATGGAATTTATGCCACTTCCGTTTCATACACCCACAAACAAACACACACAATCTAGTTACTGTCTCCCCCTTACATCCTTTAAAAAAGATATGAAATAAAAAAAAATCAAACAAATTGAGTTTCAACAAAATTAAGGAAAAAAATCCTATTTTTTATATCCATTCATTAACTAATAGATATACGAATTGATATGTAATTGAATAATCATATTTAAAATTTCGTAAAATCAGGGGTATCTTTATTTAGACGTGGTCATATGCAGTCCTAATTGTGTGAACATGCTTTTCAATGTGGAAGGAAAATGTCTTCGAGAATGTAATCGGGGATATTGGGGAGACAAATGCGAGATGAACTGTCCGTCGACATGTTCTATGAGAGGCTGCTATAGGGTTAACGGATTCTGCAAATTTTGCAAAAACGGGTACTTTGGAGAAAAATGTGAAGAGAAATGTTCGAATTGTTCTGCAGGAATATGCAACAAGGACACTGGATATTGTGAAATCTGTAAAATAGGTTATTTCGGCCGAAAATGTGACAGAAAATGTAGCAAAAATTGTCTCAATAAGGAATGTGGAAAAATAGATTGATTGATTGATTGTATATTGTTTAACGTCCCTCTTGAGAATTTTTCACTCATATGGAGACGTCACCGATGCCGGTGAAAGGCTTCAAATTTAGACCTATACTCGGCACTCAAGGCCATTGAGCAGTGAGGGTTCTTTATCGTGCCAACGCCTACCGTGACATGGGACCTACGTTTTTAAGGTCATATCCGAAAGACCCGTGACTTTCACTTCTAGTGCCGAGCGCTTGGCGAAGGAACAGTCACTACCTTTGTTTACGTCTTAGGTATGACGCGGCGCCGCGATCGAGAATCGAACCCGGGCCTCCCGATCACGAAGCGAACGCTCTACCACTAGGCTACCGTGACCGGTTGGAAAAATAGATGGACGTTGTATAAATGGTTGCTTTAGCGGTTTTTATGGTTTATTATGTAATATACCATGCAGTGAAAACTGCATGAAATCTAACTGCAGTCGTAATGGGGTTTGTATTTCCGGATGTAATATACATTTGACAGGAAATGAATGCAATAGTAAGTATTTGAAATAAACGTTTTGTTTTTAATTTACAAAGTTAATTATATCCATGTATTATACAGTTATACAATTTGCACTTGATCTTATAAAATGTCCTTTAAAAGATAGTTTGATAATTTACACCAAGTGCACCAACTATTGTAAATATATGAACAATTGTGAAAAAAGAAATCCTTTTCATTTTTATAACTTTATGTTTCTCATATTTTGTTACATGTAAGTATATGTAACCATTGTTACGAACCTATACTTTTTTTCCAGACAAAAGCTATATATTAGCTGATGTTAGTTATCGTTTTCACGCAATAATTTCAGTATTTTACTAGAAATTTGGCTATTAAAAGTGAAAGGAAATTTTAACTTTCCAGGAGATAAATGTAGTTCAAAGTCATAAAGGATTAATACACATTGTGATCTAAAGAAACTATTTCTTGTACATTTACATGATTAAAGCAACTTACACACACACAAAATAAAATTTGAAATTTTATAGAAACTGGTTATTCGACCTTTTCTATAATTTTTAGGTCACCTGTTGCTCTTGTTTAGACAGGGCTTGTATTCCAAACAACGGATCGTGTATGGATGACGTCATTGGCGTCAAACAGAACACTTACGTTCAGTATGGCAAACGAAATTCAGGTAAAAAAAAAGGGGGATTTGTCTGATAAACATTTTGGGAGGAAAGAGTTAACTAGTACATGTAACAACAGAAAAATTAAATCCATCTTTATATAGTGAATTTTTTCTTAATTCTACATATTGTATGAAGAGATGAGAGGGTTGGCAAAATCATGGTATATTAATTCAAGTATGGGAATAAAAGAAAATGTATCCTTGCTTGCTTTCGCTTCCAATTTAAAGTTTTTTTCCTTTCTATTTAAGCAATCAACCAATTGGAGAAGTTTTCAATCAAAGCTTTGCTCGGAATTATTGCAATTATCATCACATTAATATTTCTCAATGTATTTCTTATTGTAAGGTTTCCAATTATTGTTTGATTTTCAGATTAGTTGGTTAACAGTAAATATTGTCTCTTAGTGGAAAAGAGGAACCAGATTTTAACAAGGAGCCCAAACACAGAAGTGGAAGACAAAGTGGAAATTATTTCAGGCTACCAAGAACTTGGACAATTAAGTCAACCCTCTCATTATGAAAAACTCAAATGAGTGTATGTCTGTAGTTGTAAAAATCATCTAATCATGATCGGGGATTCAGTGTTTGTACTTGTGTCTTTTATTGAAAACTTGATGTTTGTAGGGACGCAAGCTTTCGCTTGCTTTGTATTATACATGTTCGTTATAAAAACTAAAAATATGCACATTTTCCCATGGAATTATAATTCATCGGAATTACATTTCCTATTCATTGAGTAGGGAAAAAAATCAAGGTTAGAACTTGCATTGAGAGTGGCGCATTTCCCCCACTTTTTTATTTATAGGCCAGAAAATACATTTTTAAAATCTTTGATACATTTATTCTAAACATTAAATAAATAAATCATAGAAATGCAGATAAAAAATATAACTTTAAAAGTAGTCTTGATCATCAAGAGGCTTCGACTCTTTCGCGAACCGTCGTTTGTTTTGTAAAAACAAGCGTGTAGGTGATAGGGGCTGCTTTAAAGTTCTGTTTACTACATCAAACCGTTTTTGAATAAAATTGTTCATGATAACATGAAATCAAAATAGGGGAAACAAAATATTACTATTTCTTAATTCTCTACTACAATCACAAATAGGATGTGCAACAACTGACAAATCGTCAACAAAACTATGAAAGCGAAAAAGCGATAATCAGTAGGCTTAAACTCAAGTGCACTTGGCAAAGAAAAAAAATCACGCTAGCACATCGATCCAAAAGATTTTTTTCTGCAGTAACTTCTGGACCAACAATGCATCGATGCTCTGCATATGCTACGTTTTCGCGAAAATTACAGCAAAGGTTCAAGAAAAACATAAACTCACGTTGATTTAATGGATATGTTGCGGGTAAATAGCAGATAAATACCTTCTTCTCTTTGCTTTGGTTTCTTTAAATTGCTTAGGAATACGACGTCATGTGACGTAAGGATAATAGATACACCAAATTTCACGTACAGCTAGACGTTCCTGATCCAAATTAAAACTGAATAAAAAAAACTCTACGCACGCCTGACGGTCGCACCGTCAATATACATGTATAACAAAAAATGTGATTTGGTATCAGTGCAATATGTAAAGTAATTCCGATACATACCCATTTCTTTGTGGACTCTGAATAAAAACCCCTTTTTCATGTCTGCTTTTCTGAATTTTTCATTGAAAATGACAGTTTAAAATATGGTTTTTCATTTTATTTACGTACAGTTTATGCCCCCAAAAAACAACGTATCCTAAGAAGCTTAAGTCACAAAGCATCATTAGAGGAATTTTTTCCTCAACTTTGATAAATTTATAGGCATTTTTCATTTGCTAGATCATGACCTAAAATTTATCAATTTGTTTTGTCTGTGTTATATTTCTTTTGAGAGAGAGAGAGGGAGAGAGAGAGAGTATTGTTAGTGTACAGAAGTATATACATGTTCATTTGTATGATTATTTTTAACGAAAAAATCCTATGGATATATTGTTAACTTTCAGCTATCCCGACCCCAGATATGCGTACGCTTCATTATCCGGAAGATTTTTCATCAAAACGATTTTTTTTAATTGACTAATTAACAAATTAAGTAGGAACCAAAGCGTCCAGATAAACGAGACTCTACTATAGTGTTTTTGTCCTGTCTGTTTGTTTGTCTGTCTTTATGTCTGTTGTCGATTTTACCGAGCCCATAACTATTGCGCTGTCAAGGGTTACTGTATACCACGTAAGTCTACGTCCTACTCAAGAATTGTGTTACCATCGGCGGCATACTGCATAGTGTTTCACAAACACATCCTGTAAATAGTATATTTGTAATTCAAGCTATAACGTCTCAATCTATATTCTTTTATATAGGATAAAACTCAATAACCTACCTTTGTCAGTTATCAAAACAGTTTCCTTTTTCCAAAATTTTCACATCTGAATTTTTTATATTAGGCGCTCCTAAACAATTACATGTTGTATGTTGAAACGAAAATTCGTATTTTTCAATATGATTTCCATGGGCGAAGAAATCTTAATGTCTCCTTCACTATCCAGCAAAAACTATTTAATATCTAATGTGTGTCTTAAACCACATGGGAGTATGTATAAATTTTTACATAGCAAAAAAGATTGTTTGATTGTGTATTGTTCAACGTCCCTCTCGAGAATTTTACACTCATATGGAGAGGCCACCACTTGCCGATGGAGAGCTGCAAATTTTGGCCTATACTCGGCATTCAGGGCCATTGAGCAGGGAGGGATCTTTTCCGTGCCAAAACCTGCTGCGACAGGAATTCTCGGTTTCTACGGTCTCATCCGAAGGACCGGTCTCCACTTCCAACATCGGGATTGGAACCCACGACGTAAGGATTGACTCCTTACTTTGCGACTCTATAGCAGAAGCTGCGCCACGCGGCAGAAAAGGAAAAAAAATGTCTGTAATATAGTTTTCTGTCGATGAAAACCTGTACGCTGGGATATTATATTCCCAAAGAACTATATAGGGTTTCTATTTTAGTTTGGCCCCCGTTTTTGTTACAATTTAAACGCCAATAAACCTCAATGAAAGTGATATTTTTTGAAAGATTAGAATTTATACTTTTCTTGTATGGTTAAATTGATATGTTGATTTAAATAATATACAGAGAATTGAAGGTTTAAAGTGACTAAGTTTACAAGAAAACGCCGAAAAGTGGCATTTTTAGCATCGTTATCGGCGATTTTAGGTATGTGCGACGCCTTGAACAAGAAAGATATTTACACACGTAAAAGATATTGTCAAACAAAGTCTTCATTCAAAAAATTATTCTTGTTCATAAAGTCGCACACACTTAAAAAATTAAAAAACCTTGAGAAAAATAGCACTTTCTGACTCGCGTGACGTCACAAGCATGTACGGAGAAAGACGACGACGTTGTTGACATGTGTTGAATTTTTTTATTTCGAAGGTAGCATCATCTATCGATTGCTTCATGTATGTTTTCCAACATAAAGTTCTAGACATATCTGTTTTTGAAACATATTTGTGATTAAAGAATATATTTTATCGGGATCGACATTGATCTGTTGATGTGTGAATACATGTACGGGTGTGGATCACAAGGAACACGATGTTCGAATCGCTTGAACTTCGTCTACTGTACATAAAATCAGTTCACAGAAGAAATATATACACAGTATACATTTTATAAAATTATTTGATCATGTTAAAATACGTTCATTGTGTGTGCATATTTCCATATCTGCTTTCTACATTGTCATTTCTTCCCATATCGTTCATTGTTTACCTGTTTACAAGGCAACAAATGTACGGTCAACCAGACGTGTAAAAAATTCAACGTTATTCTAAGAAGTTCGGGGCATTAGTAATTTCAATAAACCAACTAAAATATTTTTTTTCTATCAATGTTGAGTACAAATAGACAACAAAAATAATATTAATATTTCTATGATTTAATTTTATTGCATAATTTATACATGTTACAGCTGTATATGTACAAAATAAAAATAATAAATAGGCCTAAATAAAAATACTGTATACAGGGAAATATTCGCCCCCCGTTTTATTTTCGCCCCTTTCGCCCTCCTCCTGATTGGGGCGCGAATTCAAATTACACAGCATAATTTCTTAAACAAAACTATGACTGGGCGGGTTTAAAACGGGACAAGATATTTCGCAAGTGCAAAAGGGCAAAAATAACACGGGGCGAAAATAACCCTGTATACAGTAAATGAAAATAATAGTAAGAAAGTTTTGAATTAACATTTTATTTATATAGTCACGGTGCTACAAAACAATAAAAATGCATCACATTTTTAATTCTAATAATTCATAAATTTAATTTCTGAATTTTTAGGGTTAATTTGTTTTTATAAAAACTATCATAGTGTAAATTATTAAATTAAATAGGCTTATACTTAGTTGTATTACGAAGGACCCATTATATATGTACATAAATATGTAGTCATATACCCTTTCTCTAAACATTTTTTTTACTGATTACTGCAGTAGCACTCAACATGATATTGATTTTTTTTACCTCAACTATTTTATTTTTTTCTTTAAATATTATAATAACTATTTCATTTTTATTTTAATTAACTTGTTAAAACATTGTGAATTCTTTTCCGGACTCTACAGATAGGAAGTTTTAAAATACATTTTTTTTTAGTGTTGAGAAAGTGGCGTGTTTCATTGCTACCTTCGTAGTTTGTAATACAGTTAAGGTTGTTACCCGGGTAGTTGTATTTCTTGTCGGAAAAATCTCAAAAAGGTAAACTGTACCAGTTGAAATAATTATTTAATTGTTATCGAGGAGGCAAAGGACTAGAAAGTTATTGATTACTCGGTATATTTTACTGACTGCACCCTTCCCCCTCTACGATATCAAAACAAGATTCCAATATTTCACCAGGTCTATTGGTGCACCTGTGTGGCGCAGTGGTTAGATCATTTGCCCATGAGTCGCAGAGTATAGCGATCCTTAAGTACAGGGTTCATATCTTACTTCGGAATCGAGACATAACATTTCGAATATTAAAAAAAAGTTCTCGAAAGGGTAGATAAAAAAAATCAAACAAACAAATCTGTTCACTGAATTTGTGTATTTCCTGAATGGCAACAGTTACATTAATTCGTAGTGTTTTCTTTAGCATTATTATGTTTACCGGTAATTTTAAAAACCTTATATCATTATGACTTTTGAATTTTTTAACAACGTATTGTATGCAATATTAACACTATCTACCCATTCTGATACTAGAATTTTTGTACATGTTAACAAGAAAAGGACATCAATTTCAAGTGAGAGAAAATTAAAAATGATTGATAGATTGTTGTTTAATGTCCCTGTTGAGAATTTTTCTTTATATTGAGATACCACCACTTGCAGAGGGAGGGCAACAGATTCTAACCTACATGTATACTCGGCACTTAGGGTAATTGACCAGCGAGAGATCTTTTTTGTGCCATCCCCTACTACACACGGGACCTCAGTTTATACGAACTCACACGAAGGACCGGTCTCCACCTTCCACAGTGGGAATCCAACCCGCGACGTAAAGATTGACTCCTTACTTCGACTCCTTACTTCGCGACTCTATAGAAAGATACTCTAACTACTGCACCACGCGGGCGACACTTTGGCTATAGAATCATAAATCAAAAATTCATTAATATAAAAAACTACAAGTCTATATGTTGTTTCACTACTTATTTCTGCATTTCAAATATGATTATGCTATGCAAAGTTTTAATGTTCATACTGCAAAATTATGCTGAATGATACAGATGTATCCAATTAATAGCATTTTTCATATTTTCATCTGCCAGTGATTTGAATTTTATAAATGATTATGGTATAACAAATTTTTGACAAGACTTTGAATTAGAGATTTAATAAAATCATAAATCATATGTATACATGTACTAGAATATAAACTTCTATTGTAATTTTTCTAAGTTACAAAGTCATTATCGGAAAGGACTGCATTAACGGACAGACTTATTGTAAGAGAGAAAAATTGATTCCTGTCAACAACCACGTCCCTCAATACCAAGTTTTTGTTAAAATGTTAAATATTTATGAGCCCGAATTTATTTGGGGTGCATATTGTTTCTGTCCTGTCTGTCTGTTTGTCTCTTTAGCTGTTTGTCTGTATATTTTTCTGTTTGTCTGTCTGTTGTTAACTTTAACCTTCGCCATAACTTTTGAACCGTTCGAGATAGAGACTTCATATTTAGAATGCATACTCCACTAATTAAACACTTTCAACTGACGCCAAGGTCAATGACCTTGTGACCTTGACTATGACCTATATGCTAAAAATAGATTTTTGGAACTTTCGCTCTAACTTTTGAACCATAGGAGATATACTTTATATTTGGTATGCATACTTGACTAGTTAAGTGCTTTCAAATGACACCAAGGTCAAAGACCTTGTGACCTTGACTGTAACCTATATGCTAAAAATAGCTTTTTTGAACTTTGTTGCCGCCGGGCGCAGAGTGTTTCACAAACATATCTTGTTTTTCTTTTTTCCTAAAAATATATAGTTTAACCCCCCCCCCCCCAAAAAAAAAATCGTAAAAAAAATTGTATAAAAAAAATTAACGATTGCTTTTGTTTGGTAAATAACAACAAAAACTGGGCTAGGGAAATAAGTTTGAACAAAATAGTTGCCATGGCAACGGAATTGCCTATCAATTTAATATAATTCTAAGTAAAAAATCATCTTCGGGTATCCAAAATATAAATATAAACATTAATGGAAAATTTTATAGATGCTACCAAAAGTACAGATTTCTTAATTGTCAATAAGCCATGATTTCAGATATAAAGGAACAAGTGTGAATACAATTTCCATGGTAACGGAATACCTATTGAATTTAATATATATTTTCTTAGTAAAATAGTCACTTTGACATATACCAAAGTATACATACTATCATGTACTTAAGACAATATAGTTGGTATCAAAAGTAAAGATCTGTTAAATGAGAATAGATGGCATTAGATGCCAGATTTAGAGGTCTGAAGGTGTATGATTTTGACGACGTTTCCATGGCAACGGAACGCCTGATCAAATTAAATTATATAGTTTTAGTAACATCCTTGCCTTATCCCTCTCCATAGTAAAGATAAACATTTTCTGAGTGGGGGCCTTAAATGGCCCTTACCCTATATACTTCTTTGGCAGAATCTACAAAAAGTAATTCAAAGTTTTCCTTCATGTCCTTGATCCGAATATTCTTTTTTAAATGATAAGAAGAAACTACCTGTTTTAAAAATTCACTTAAATTATATACTTCAGTAACAAATAAAAACCATGTAATTATAATGGAACAAAAAAAAAACATTTGGGGAATCTTCATGTAGAAAAAAATCACAATATAACTATCGTTAATCATTGACTTTATGTAACTATAGACTTACAGAAACGATTTAGTCTAAGCTTTGTAGCACATAATTCATGTTTTCATTCAACAGCTATGAAACAGATGTTGGCTCGAGAGTAGATAAAATGATTGGTTTAGAAAATAGAATTAAGACTTCAAGAGGTAAAAGCTGTCATTTTCCAGCATCATTTTTCACTCGATAAGGAAACATTTTATCTTCAAGGATTCATTTATCTGAAAAATGTTACAAAACGTTGACAAGGAACATTAAATAGACCAATCATATATTTTTTTTTCTTTTAGCAAATTCGTATATAAATGGCTGTTCGTATGCCTGTGAATATTATTGCAATCTTCATTCTACGGCTTTGCTGCCAAGGTAGGTAATTTTGTAATTCTTGTAATTGGAAAGACATCTTTCAGGAAATTAACTTTTTACCTTACCTTATCTGTAGAAGTAAATTTCGTTTTCTTTAATTTAAAAGACAATGATACTGAAGGTGTTTCTGTCGCTTCTTCTTGTGTATGGAACAGCGGGAAACGCCCCACCGAAGGTACGCTCATTTTACTTTGAACTTTCGAAGATAGAAAAATTATATAATAAAATATTCATATATTTAATTTATAGTTTTTGTATAGAAATTTGATTTTACAGAAAACAAAGAATTGTGTGATGAGTAGTACCGTATAATTGGAAATTTTAGCGAGACGCAAATAAAGCGATTTGTCCTTACAAATTGGTATTTTATTATTAGCAAGAATTATTTTTAGCGATTTTTAAAATACTCACTTAAAAGGCTATTTTAAATAAAACTAACTTAATTTTTAGCGATATTCAATTTTAGCGATCTCAGCATACTTGCTAATAATGCCAAAATAAAATCCTCGCTGAAACTACTACCTATACGGTATAAGTATTCATAACTGGTATTTTTGTTCTATTAAAAAAATAATCCAAACCGGAGATATAAGGCACTTAAAAGAAAATTGTTAGTCTTTGTTCTTGGAACAGAAATCTAATTTTGTTCACCGAGTGACAAATGATTAGAAATGTTAGAAAACCTTGAATAAATTTTTCAGGGTAACCAAAGTAAACTTCCATGTGAGTTTCAAGCTTATGATCTAGACAAGGATGGCGAGGTTCAAAGAGCCGAGTTTCTTAAGATTGCACATGGACATTTAGAAGCTGGATCTATTTTTGATCGACTGGATATAAACGGTTTGAATTTGTGATTTTTATCATATCTTTTTTTAACTTTAACACATTATCTAACATTTATAGAAGGGAAGCTTGCAAAATGTTGTGTGTTTTTTTACTGAGATTTTTTAAACTTGTGTTACTTCTTTGTAACATTTATGATCCCTCTCCCCAATTTTCTTAAGATGACGGATTCGTTGAGGTCCAGGAATATGTAAAGATGTATCCACTGCTCCGAACGGAACACCTTTTCCGACACTGTACACGGAAATGTGACCATTGTTGGATTTGCTGCATATGGAAGAAGAAATAATCATTTAGTTGCCATTATCTTGAATTAAAAAGGATCAAAGAACTTGCTTGTTTGTCTTACATATAGTGCAGAATTCTTTTTTCGAGAAGGATTAATTTACGCTATAAAAGCGGTCACAAATTTCCGCGGAAAATTGTCGTAGCGTATTTAAAGTGCATTTAGGAATAATAAGAGGGTATAAAGATATTACACAAATAAACACGTACGTAAATATTTTATGTCTTCAGTGCATAGGTGCAGTATTAATCGACGTAAAATGCAAATGTATTTTGTGAATTCACAGAATTTTAAAATTATTCTAAAAAATTCATGTTTGTTGCCTGGATATTCAAAATATCGATCCTCCACCACAATTTTACATAACGGCACGTGTCACACGACTTTTTACTGTAGTTTTCGGATCACTTTGTGTTTTTACCTGTAATTGATTGAATTGATCAACACCTGATATAAATGGATGTGAACACCAAAATTGGCGACTACCGAAATTTGAAATTCTTAAATATTTTGTTTTATAATTACGAAACGTGTATCTAAAATAATTTTTTTATCAGAATCGGAAACCTCTGAAAAGTCGCAGTTACACAAAACAGGACAAAATCATGGTTCGTTTAATATTAGAAAATGTTCGCTTTTTTACTCGTAAAAGAATCCCCAATTTCCCCAAGCCATGAACAGGGGTTACTGTGTGTGCAATGATCCGCTACTCCAAAAACAACAGAATTAAAATATTAGGTAAATAACGAAACTGGATAATACTAAAACACATGGTAAGCTTTCAGTTTTTATAACTCACTTAATGTTGGTAAACGTGGGAATAAACTGCCCTTTTAAAACATTTTAAGCTTATCTTGCTTTGAATTGTGCAACACTTAGAGAAAATATTCGTGATACAATATACAATGATGGATTTCAGTGTAGGTCGATATGTGGTTATAAATTATAAGGACTCGTGGCTATTGATATTGACCGAAAACACAGAAGTGATAGCGACCGAGCCTGCAAAGTCGCTATCATTTTCTGTGTCAGAGATCGTTCTTTGATACACTAAAAGTGCAATGAACATGTACACTGTAATGAAAATTCTTATTCCTCAATATTCTTTCCATGGGGGGAAGATCGGAAGTTGTTGTCTCCTTCAATATCAAGCAAAACTATATATGATATATATCTAATGTATGTCTAAAACCATACGGGTATTTGTTAGAATTATAACACAGCAGAAAAAAATGTTATGTTATGTTAAAATTATAAGTACTCTGAGATATTCTATTCCGGATATAGGCTGAATCTATTCGGGTACCTTTACGTAAGAAAATTAAAAAATATGATATACTGTACATCTATGATAATCTTCATTCATTAACTTAATTATCTACATGATTCAACTTAGTCTGAGTTTTTAGCACATAATTCATGTTTTAATCCTACTGCTGTTAAAAGAGAAACAGATGTTTGCTCCAGAGTAGATGAAATTTTCCGTTAGAATTAAAAAAAGTTCAAAAATTTATTCCTACTTCAAATACATGTGTTTGTCAATTGGAAAAAGCTGTCATTATTCCAGCATCATTTTTCAGTCGTTACGGAAAGCTTGTAACGTCAAGTGTTCATTTTTCTATTTTTAGAGATATTTGACAAGGAATATTATGAAGACCAATCATATGACACAATTTTCTATCAGTCAATTTCGTATATAAACGTCTGTACGTATGCATGTGAATATCATTTCAATCTTTTTTTCCAGACTACAACTTTGCTGCCAGGGTAGGTTTTCCTGTAATTGGCAAAAATTTCAGAAATCAAAATAGAATTTCTGTCTTGTTTTCAGGAATAGATTTTATCCTTTGTTTTATTTTAAAAGACAATGATACTGAAGGTCTTTGTGTCGCTTCTATTTGTGTATGGAGCAGTGGGAAAAACGCCACCGAAGGTACATGTATACTAATTTTATATTGAACTTTCGAAGATAAACATTTCATATAAAAATAAAACATCGGTATAATTTGAAATTTGATTTAATATTATACAAAGATTCATGTATGATAAAAGAGTCGGACAATTACCTGTGTATAATTCATAATTTGTTGTTCTATTAGATTGTAAGAAATGTATAACAGAGATTTCAGACATTTTCAAGAAAATTGATTTCCTTTGTCCTTGGGGAGATATTTTTACTTGGTGGCAAACTTTTAGATTCTTAAACCAAATTTCTTTTTAGGGTAACCAGAGTAAGCTCCCATGTGCCTTTGAAGCTTATGATCTGGACAAGGATGGCGAGATTCAAAGAGCAGAGTTCCTTAAGATCGCTCATGGACATTTAGAAGCTGGAACTATTTTTGACCGACTGGATATAAACGGTTTGAATTTGTAATTCTTATATTCATACATCTTTTTTTCAATTAAATATCTAGCATTAAAGAGGGGAAGCATGCATTTTTTTTTAGATTTTTAAAGACGTAATCTATTCTTTCCGAATTTATCTATTGACTCCCATTTTTTTCTTTAGATGACGGAAACATTGAAAAGCAGGAATATGTAAAGATGTATCCACTGCTTCGAACAGAATACCGCATTTTCAGACATTGTACACGGAAAGGTGTTTGTGATTGTTGGCTTTGCTGCGTATGGAAAAAGAAATAATCAAATAGATATCATTATCTGGAATTAAAGAGAAACAAAGCATTCGTTTTTTTTTTGTCTTACGAATTCTTATTACAATGCTCAGGTAAGCTTCAACTCTCAGTAAGGCTTGGCATTCTCGAAGTTACATAATTAGCATCTGAAGTTTACACAGCTTTCATTTACTGTTGAAATATACATGAGATAGAAATTCAGGCAAATGTCGACGAGTGTCCCGGCAAAGAGGTAAAAATTAAGTCATCTCCTCGTTGTCAACAACTATTTAACGTTCCTGATGTTATTAATTTCTTTATAAATTAGAATCTTTTCGCCATTTGACAGACGCTTAATACGTAGAACCAAAAATGCCACGCCTTACTGAAAGTCTAAGCTTGACTGTGAATCGTCATAATAAAGTAAAATATCAAGATTTCATTTTTGTCAGCATCAAAACGTCGTATCTAATGGTACTAATATATCACTTGTCAATTTGAATCCTATACGTGAATATGTTTTGATGAAAATGCAGTTTAAGTGGAATTTTTAGCGAGAGGAAAATTTAGCGATTTGTCCTTAAACACTGGTAGTTTGATTTTACCGAGTTATAATTTAAGCTATTTTAAAATGCTCACTTAAGAACCTTTTACAAATAAAACACAATATTTTTTTTTGCGATGATCAATTTTAGCGATCTAAGCACCCTCGCTAATAATGCTGAAATTAAATCCTCGCTAAAAATTCTTCTCATACGGTATAACAAAGAACACTCGAAAATGTTTCCAGAAGGTTCAAAGTGAGAAATAATTCCATATTTTGAAATGTCAAATTGTATTTTTTCCATTATTCACCAGATAATGTATTTTGAAGGCAGCTATTTAGCTATTTTTTTTTACAAACGAGAATGAGAGTTCATGTACTTAACCTTAAAAAAGTCTGGGAGTATCTGGAAATGAATTAATTAAAAACGTTTTCATCCCCCGAAAAAAGAGATTGGAGCAGACGCCAAGAAGGATAAGGTATTCCTTGTTGACAGGTCACACCCTCTGAAGGCCCTAAGGAATAGACGGAATATTCTTTTCAAATTGTCAAATTCAGTATGTATATAAAAACATAAGTCAATCAATTGCTTTCAAACACACCAGCCAACATTTGACCTAATAATTGGTTATATTTTCTAACAAATCTATTAGACGAAACATTTTGGTCAATTGAATGGTCACTAAAAGGTCCTGAAAAGCGAATTAATTGCAGAGCTTTAACATTCAATCACCGTCCAGTAATCTTCAGTTCATTCAGTTCAACATTCATTTAATTAAGTGAATGGCAGGTTTTCTTGCGATGGATGTGCATTTTAATTAAAAACGACTTTGATATTTTTTTGTTTGGAGAATGGTGCTTCTTTTCTCACCTCTTGAAGCTGCTTGGGTCTTGTCTTCTGTCTGGCTCATTGTTTGTATTGATTATAACTTTTTCCTTTGGGTGAGACCGTATTAACCGAGACCCCGTGTTACAGTAAGTGCTGGTACAAAAAATATCCCTAAAACAAATGAATCAATAATTTAAAAAAAAAAAAAATTTTTATCTCGCCCGTAAATCAAAAATGTTTTTAAAAAATGTGGAAAATGAAAAAAAAAATCTCTAATGAAGCGCCGCTCTCAATGTAAGCTCTGACAAAAACACATTGGCGAAAAGAAAATTCAGACGTACACATTGATCCAAACGATTTATTTCTGCATTAACGTCTGAACCAAAAAAAGTACTGAAAGAACTTATTGGAGTTGATTTTTTTTCGGACGAATTAAAAAAACAAGAGGCCCACGGGCCTTATCGGTCACCTGAGTATCATTAACAACTTTCAAACAATTGAATTTAGTTCTTGTTTTAAACCAGAGGCCATGATATTCACATTTTTGTAAGAGGCATCATTGCTCATCATAACTATAGACTAAGCATGCTTTCTTTGGTTTACTTAAAACCCAGAGGAAGATCAGAGTAACAAAGGGAGTAACTAATTCCGCAGGAACCACTGACCCTGAAGCCACATATTTCAAAATTTTGGAAATATTATCTTAAAAATTTGTTTGATCATAAATGGTTGATAAACACCAAAGAGCAGATTTCAATGCATTAATTTTTTCACACTATGTATTCACCTACCCCGTACCCCTGACACAGGGGCTTTGAACTAAACCATTTTGAAAGAGGCAATTTCATCATCATAAATATGCACTTAGATCATTGGCATAATTGCCAGGATAAAAGAAAAAATAATTTCAAAGAATTCATGCATTTTCACTACAAAATCAATAAAACCCAGCGTTTACACCATAACCCATGGCCCGGCGTTCCTGAAATTCACAAATCTCGATGAGGCATCATACCTCATCATAACGATGTACATGTACATAGTTCATTGGTTTTAAATACAGGAGCAGAGAAGATTTTTTTATATAATTTATGCAGTTTCCCTATATAAACAATAGAGCCCCGACGTATACATGTAACACCAGAACCTCTGGCCAAGGGGCTATAAAATTAACAATTTGGAACAGCATACAGAACATGAATATTCAACATAACAATGTACTTGTCTACTTTATTGAGTACCCAGAAGCAGAAAAAGAATATTTTAAAAGAATTAATGTATTTTCTGAATCTAATCAATAAACCCCCGCTCTAACACCAGAACACCGACCCAGGGGCCATGAAATTCGCAATTTTGGAAGACACATTCTTGCTTATCATAACTATGTACTTGGTTAGTTTATTTCATTGCCCCAACCTAGCACTAAAGTACCAACAAGACCCAACCTGACACAAAGCAGTCCCGGGCAGAGCTTTCTGGGACTGCTAACGCAATCTCAGAGCAGTTCCAGCAGTCCTAGTGGGCGGAGTTTATTAATTTAATGAGAGGAGCTAACTCAGAAATGATTTCAATAAATAATGGAACTATAAAAGGCAGCTGATTTTTTTTCTGAGCAGTATGCAAGGAATCCTTACTATGCGAAAGTCAATTACATGTATGAACAGTAACTGCATAGAATCAATTTGAACTAATATTGATTTAAATCATTTTAATTTTCTAAAGCTCTATTACACCCACTTTTAAGTGTTTTATTTGTAAATGTATGAGTGCATGTACATATGTGAATAATCAGAATTGAACCCTAAGATTATTTCCAAATTTAATAAATCCTGAAAGAAATCTATACACATTTCTTTTATCGTTTGTCGCATTATATTTTTTTACATAGATTGAAATTATGTCATTGTTTTTAGCAGCATGTTCAATGATATGTAACACTGATACGTGTATGCAAATAACATGTATGATTGATTTTCTGCCCAAAGGCAGTTTTTATTTATCAATTAATTAATACCAAATAAATACCACAGGTGTTGATACCATTTTATTTATACACATTATCGTCCAGGTAAACACAACCAAAAAAAAATATATAAACCACAATTTCCGGTATTTTCAACTGTTTATTTTTTTATTATTAAAATGTACTCTTATAATCACTTGTTTCTAAATTAAAAACTAATTCATTTGTAAATTCCCAAATAATT
Organism: Saccostrea glomerata; assembly: GCA_003671525.1. Taxonomy (NCBI): domain Eukaryota; kingdom Metazoa; phylum Mollusca; class Bivalvia; order Ostreida; family Ostreidae; genus Saccostrea; species Saccostrea glomerata. Next base: position 80,308 of record PRKT01000755.1, read on the forward strand.
GTTTACATTGTTTATGTTACGGAAGAATGGTGGCATCATTTTTTTTTCATGGTCATTAAATAAATTGTACCATTTTATTTGAGGGATTCATTGAAAGCTTTTTTAGCGTGGTACATGTACTTGTAAAACGTGTAGTTTTTTAAATTTAAAATCTGATATCTAAATGTGATGATTTTTTTTAAATGTTGTCAATGCAAATTTTAAGTATTTAATTTTAGATCAAATAATTAAATAGACCTACATGTTAATAATTTTTCTATTGAGCCTATACTTTATTTTAGGGATAAAAATCTCCTCCTGACTTCCTTTATTGAACCATTTCATTTTATTTTAAAATTATTCTAATCTACATGTATGTAAATCTACCGTCCCTAAAACTATCAATTAACTATAATACATGTAATCTTTACTTATTAAAAGATTGTAAGAAATCCTACTTTTTTAATAGTTTAAACTCCTCTATGCTGCAAGTAAACAAAACAACAGGCCTATACAATCCATGGGACCATATATTTTTTTCAGTATTTTTAGTACGGCATTAGAATGAAGTTTGCAATGATACTAAGGACATTTCTTAATTTGTCATAGAAAAGTACTGAGAGGGCAAGAGTTCTTTGGGAAAATGATTAGTGGTCTCTTCCCTATTTTATCCGAAACAAGTTTTGATGAAGTGAACATAACATTTAAAGTAGTCTCAATCATTCAGACCCTTATTTGTATACAGACTGGTTTTGCCTGTCTTTACCCTATGCAGGAAAAGACATGTGATCACCGCCATTAAAGCCAGGGATTCATGGCTTGAGGGACGCGCCATCTATCGCCGCTGCTCTACGATACAGCATGGGAAATAATCACACAATAAAGCTATCTTGCTGACTCAGTGGGGAACTTTAAACCGATTTATGTTTCCTGTGGTAATTAAAAAAGGTCAATTCTAATAAACAAAACTAGTTTGCACAGTTGTTGCAGTTAACGTATGCCATGCAATGTGATCTGTTATATCACGCCTGAAAATTTAGAATAAATTCAGCGAAGTGAAATGTCTTGTACATAGGCCTAGTATGAAATATTTAACACTCCTGTGAAACAAAAATCTGAAAATTGGAATACATGTATATGTACATGTATTGTATGTGGAAATATTAGTGACCGTGTTAGATTAATTGAATCAAAAGCAAATACAGATCTTGGTCTAAAAGAACTGTTAAAAAAGTATGGCGGTATGAGTGTTGAAAGCGGAATACTTTGTAGTTCTAAATTGTTTTCAAAAATTAATTAACTTGGAGAAAAAATGCGAGAGTTCTATGATTTGTGTCAGAAAAACTATGTGGCTGTGTATACTAGAGGAAGGAGGGAAAGAGGCAGCACCTCGTAAATCAAACTTTTTCCGTAGCCCGTCGGTAAAACAACCACGGTATCGTTATTCAAAGAAGGGAGAAGCTTACCAATATCGCACAGGACATCGTTGAATTAGACGTATGCATGATAAAAACGCTTCACGTTTGCATTTTCCGAGTATGTATGAGTATATTTTTCAGTCATTATCAGTTTTACTGTCAATTTAAATCATTTTAATTTTCTCTAGCTCTATTTATTTGTGGGGAACTCAGTGTATATCGGATATCAGACAGGCAGGCCAGTCTAATTTGTATAATACAAACCACGTTTCGCGATAGAGTCGAGGCGTCTTGATAATAAAGACTACTTTTCATTATTTTTTTAATAAGCATTTCTATGATTAATTTATTGAATGCTTAACACACTTGTATCAATAATTAAACATGTATTTTTCTAGACTGTGAATAAAAAAAGTTTTCTTGAAATTGGGGAAAATGTAATACATGTATTATCGAGCGATGCGCCGTTCTCAATGCAAGCTTTAACGACAACACCTTGGCAAAGAGAGATTTCATACAAGCACATCGATCCATGCGCGATTATTTTTTTCTGTAGTGACATCTGGACCAACAATGCATCGAAGCGATGCTTCGCGGATAATAAAGCGTAAACTGACTCAAACCAGATTATATTCGATAATTTGCCAAGAATTAGAGTAATTCCTTACATAAGCATCTGCACACTCTCAACGGTCGCATGCACCGTCAATATAGATGCATTAACAAAATGTGTGTTGATTCGGTATCAGTGCAATGTTAAAGTTGTGCACCGTGTTTGAAAAGAACTAAAAATTGTCATCAAGAAGATTTAATATCAATTCTCTATAAAAATCAAAATGACGTGGCCACGCGATGTCTTGGATTCAGCTATTTTTTTTCTTACTGAAACTTCAATGAATGAAAAGATTGACAACATGAAAGAAAGCATGGTAGTTTATCCGGTTGCCATGGAAACGGGACTAGAAGGTGTAAATTATAGTGGATATTGCTATTTATCAATAATATCAAAAAAATATTTACTAGACAAAGCTGTTTATGTCAATATTTTCTTATATCCTTCATGACAATCAAAACTATGTAAAAAATAGCCAAGGTCACAAAGATTTTACAATTTCTAATTTTCTGACGCCAAAAAAAAGTGAATAATTAGTCCTCGTTACCTCCCTTGTTAGACTTAATATTTAAAGACTTTGACAAGTGATGTGAAAATTCTAGTAGGAAGATTTAGATTCAAGAAATGTTATTTTGCAAATATCATTTAAAACATTTATGGGTAAATGAAAAATAAATATTTTATTACACTATAAAGTTGGTCTAAATGTGCTTTTTGTCTATCCGAGTTATTTCCCTTGTTGGAGCTCTTCGGCATTGAAGAATACAAAATGTGTAAATTGTAATGAAGATGGCAGACAATGAAATCTGCAGTTTTTCTTCTTGTTTTGAAACATCTTGTTCAGGAAAATTCTACATCAAGAGACTCAGAATTTGATGAAAAACAGTTGACAAAGTTGGGATAATCTTTAAGAAAAGTCAAAGGGTTGATCTGGACATGATGAGTATTACACGTATAGCTACTCGTAGAAAAGAAAATATGAGGAAATCAGGGTGGTATGGGGGCTAAGGCCGAGAGGATTTTAGCTGTTCCCTTCAAGATGTCTTTGAAATAGAGATCTAGAGATAGATGAAGTGGTGTGGTAGTCCCCGACCGATCCTGATTGCAATGTGTAACTGTAAGTATTTTTTTTATTCATAATTCTATTCAGAACTCGATTTTCAGTATTTAATTTTTAAAGATTTTTTTTGAATTTTCATTACATGAAACACCTTGATCAAGGTATTTTAAATACCTTGATAAAGCTATATAGCTTTATCAAGCTATATACCTTTATCAGGGTAGTGTGCTGGACCTGTTCAGGTGTCACATGTACCTGCATGGTAACTGATAATCCGAGATTCCTCTGACTCTAACCCCCGCTTTTATATTGTGACTTGTGCGCACAAGTCACAATATAAAAGCAGGGGTTAGAGTCGGAGGAATCTCGGATTAGGTAACTGACTGTATAATGAAATATAAGACAATACAAACAAACAAAACCATGAAAACTTGGATGCACAGTTGAACATATTACATGTACATGACATTGAATCAAATACTACTGTGCAATATATGTGCCCGTTTTGGGTACTGGTATTTTATTTTCTATAAAATTCAGTATATTTGAAGAAAATTGTGTGTATGAATTTATTTTTCCAAATGATAATATGCTTGTGTCCAATCTATTTTTACAAAAAGGATTTATAGAAATCATACCTCGGAAATATTAAACCTTTGACTTCTGACAATGATAACTGAATAGTGTGTTAGATGTTTTGAAATTTTAAGCAATATCAAGACTGTAGAATATTTTAAAGAATTGATTGAAAAAGTGTATGTGTAAAATTATGAAAGTACATGCAGACACACAGATTTACAGATGCTAATAGTGTTCTAGATCTAAGTTCATATACTTTGTCATACTATTGTGAAATCATTTTAGGGACCTTGATACAATGAAGTTATTTGCTCTGCAAGGTGATGTATTGTAAAGTAGGTAAAGAAATCTATCCAAGGGTGTTAGAATATGGCAACTCCATTTGTACTTTCCAAGATGCAGCTTTCTGTCTCATAATTTTAATTTTACTGATCACTGTTTTTCAGCTATATATTGCAGGTATATCAATCTTGCACACATTTTAAATATGAATAGTTTTAGTTTGACAATATTGATCTGTACAGATGAGATCATTCCGATGCTGTGTACTTTACATGTCAAGGACATATTGTACAAAGAACTATATGCGGTATTAACCAACATTTGCCCCCCAAAATCAAACTTTGATGGAGAAATATTTAATTAAGTCCTTAAACAGGGGAGTATATGCTGACTTCAAAGCACTGAATAATTTCATAAGTAATGACGTCATATGTACGTAATGACGTCACAAATATGACGTAAATTTCAGTTTTTTATGAATTTTGCAGAAAAATGTACATATTTTGTCGATATTTGAAAGAAATGTGAATTCGAGGAAACCAAGCTGACATCAAATGAGAGAATATGAAGAAAAAAATTTTAGCAAAATTTTTTTTTTAAGCAGGGCATCTGTTTTCCTTAGAGCATATGTGTATTCTAAATTGATTTCTTGTATTTTCAAAAAATGTCACTGTTTAAGTGAAGCATACATTCCAATTAATGTCTTGTTTATTTTTTTTCTATAAAAGCAGTTTTATGCAAAGAAGCAGTTTCTTCCCTTTTTATATCCCCACTCTGCAGGAGAGGTGGTATACTGATTTATTATATACCCCCTCATGGGCTCACAAATTTAGAGTTTTAGATTGGCAGGCTTCACACAGTATGTCATGTGTGATAAGAATATATATGAATACATTAAATTTTAACAAAACTGAGAACAAGATTAATTGTGAAACACTGATTCCCCCATACATTGCAGCTTATGTCAAGACTCCCACGAGGTATCCCAAGAAAGGTCTAGCCACAAGTAAAACACCTGTGAAATATGAAAATCTAGTCCAACTTCAAAAGTTGTGGTTAAGGTTAAAGTTTTTTTAAGTCGGTCAATGTCTAAGGTCAAGGTCAAATGGTTAAAAATATTTATACCCATTAAAAGAACATAGTATATATGTAACTGATCATCTGAATATGCTGATAAGCAATGTGGTAATAAAAATTAATTCCACAATATTTAGCATATAAGGTCATTTAAAGAAATTTGGCTGCCTTCCCCCAACAGACTAACTAAAATTCAAAACTTTTTTTACATTGCAAGACAGGATGG
>PRKT01000755.1:99077-167723 GCA_003671525.1 Saccostrea glomerata
GAAGTTGTCCGTCCCACTGTTCAATATTCATCTGTAAATTTTTTTCAAAGTGATTCTTTCTTTGGACTATGTTGACACAATATAAGGTATATTGCTGATTTTTAGCTGTAGCTAAATGCAGTTGAATCAAATTCATATAGGAGAAGAAGAAATCCTATAGGAATTTAAAATTTCCTACAGGATATTTTTCTCCCTTAGGAGCAAGTAAATAATTCAAAAGTGAAAAAATTTCCTACAGGAGTTTCTGACTGAAAAAGAGAATCCTACAGGAATTTAAGAAATCCTATGGGATATATTTTTCCTAAGGGATTTTTTCTCTCTCCTATAGGAAATTGTATTCCTACAGGAGATTAAATTCTCCCATAGTAGTTTAATTTCCTGTAGGATTTCTTAAATATCCCACAGGAAATTAAGAAATCCTGCAGGATTTTGATAATATCCCTCAGGAATTTTATTTTTCCTATAGGAACTTTATTTTTCCCATGGGAATTTTTTGTTCAAAGGTGATAATCTCACCTGACAGGTGAGATTTACCTGTAACAAAGGTAGTTATGAACTCTGTGAGTGATGGTCTACCACTTGGTATACATGATTTTTATGTGAAATGAGGATTTAGCGGGCGCCAAAATGCCACTTTTGAAGTGGCATAATTATCCGGCACAGTGTTATTTACTGTTGAAATAAACATGAGATAGAAATTAGGGCTAATATCAACCAGTGTACTGAATAACCAATAACATTGTTTCGCCTGTCAAAGAGGGGGGCCTAAATCATTTCACAGTTATCAACAACAATTCAAAGATCCTGCTGTTATTAATTTCTTAACAAATGACAGACGCGTATTACGAAGCACCATGAATGCCACGCCTTACTTGGAGTCCAAGCTGAACTGAGAATCGTCCTATAAGAGTAAAATATCAAGATTTCACTTTTATCGGCTATCAAAAATTGTCGTAATGGTACTTATTTGTACATGTCACTTGTCGATTTGATCACTATATGTGAATATGTTTAGAATAAAATATAACAATGAACACTCGGAACTGTTTCCAAAAGGTTCATGGTGAGAAAAATTTCTATATATTGAAATGTCAAATTGATTTTCTTTCCATTATTCACCAGATAAGTGAAAACGTGTTTTGCAGGCACCTATTTTGCTATTCCGGGAATCATGACAATATCTGGATTTCTATTATTTAAAAACTTTTTCATCTCCCCAAAAAGATAAGACCAGAAGCCAAGGAGGATAAAGTATCCCTATTTTACAGATCACACTCGCCAAAATCGAATATTCCTTAGTCAAATTGTCAAATTCAGTGGGTAATAGAATAGGCCTTTCAACTGATTTGAAACACGCCAGTCAACATTTGACCTAACAATTGGTTATATTTTCTGACAAAGTCTATAAGACTAAACATTTTGGTCAACTGAATGGTCACTTTAAAAGGTTATTTGCAGAGCATTTACATTAAATCACCGACCAGTAATCTTCAGTTCATTCGGTTCACCTTTCATTTTATTACTAAAAAAGCAGGTTTTCATTTTTTTTGGGGGGGGGAGGGGGGAGGGAAGGCAGGGGGCTTCTGATACTACCTTTTGAACTTGCATTGGTCTTTGTCTTCTGCCCGGTCGCGTGTAGGTGCTGAAGCGAAAAATATATCTCACTGCTCTATGGCCATGAGTGCTGAGCATAGGACAATATTTGTAGCTTTCCACAGGCAAATACTGGCGTCTCCTAATTAGTGAGAAATTCTCGAGAGTGACGTTAAATAACAAACAATCAATCAATCATGGCTGTTTTCTGAATGGTACGTTTATTAAATTTTTAAAAACACTTTATATATCCTTAAAAATGTTGGTTTGTTTGAACATTTATTATCATATGTAATGGGGATTGGACAAGTCTAGACAACTCAGGTAGTCTTTTCCAAAATTGTTAAATAAAAATTTCCAGTATCTTAATTCTTAGTTCATTTCTCTTTGCACAGTCATGTATACATACAGACTTTGAGCCGTTGTATATTGCTAGAAATTAAATTATATTTATTTAAAAGCGTGAATGTTGGAACTGTGCAATAATGTAACGCATGTAAGTCCTACTCTATTCCAATAGTCTATGTCATAGTTCGAACCAGAACCTTGCATATACATCGATGGCGCAGTGGCCATGCTTTCTGGCTAATTTCGCAATAGGTAGCCCCTCTATAACAACTTGTAGACCTACACCTTTTTCTCTTCAAGCATTCTTCCACTCATTTTCCACTCGTTTATGATACTAAAATCTAGCTGAGAAGGAGATGACCATCATTCTTTCGGGCCTATAACCATATTTGAATTTGAAATAGCTGATCTCAAGACTGGCAGAACAAGTAGAAAATGAAATGTACGAATAAATATCAAATAAATAATTATCAAAATGATTATCAAAATATTTAGATAGCTTTGAGTGTAAAATGAGATATTAACATGGTTCTCTAAATGATTACTGAGAATTTAACTGCATCCTTTAACTTTTAGAAAAAGCGGAATTGATTGAAATATTTGATGACATACAATCGAAAAAAAGTTTTATTCTTAAGAATTGATTTATTTTGAATACAAAAAGCCCTATCATAAATATTGCATAGAAAACTACCGGTATTCAAAGAAAACAAAAGATGCACAGCGGGTTTTTAAAACATGATACTAGTAGATTTCATATGATGCAAAGTTCAAGTTCAAGGTGAAAATAAATGGCGATTGATCTTTAGAAAATCTATAAACAATAAAGATTATATGTACATAACATTTAATTCAGAGCCCTGGATAATAAAACAGGGAACACTGGAAATTCGGATGCATGGAAAGAGTCAACCTTCCAAACATCATTGTCTAGATATGTTGTCGTTTCCTTAAAACGAACTTGTTTTCCTCTTTTTATAAGAGTTCTAGACAGTTAAAGTAATATTTGCCTTCTTAACTGAAGATAAGCTCTCCAAAGGTTCAAATATAAGGCCTTAATGTGTGAAAAATGCATTACTAAACCAATTAATGAAGAATTTTTAAATTACATTTTGATAAGAAAAACGTTTTAATAGCATCAACCATCTTTTTCTCAATCTTTCTTTTATAGAAAGTGAATTTAATTTATTAGCAATAATAACAATAACTAGATACGATCTCGTTGCGAGCAACGAGTGGGTCTTCCGTCCGATTCTGAAGTAAAAAACGAAAAATCTTGCAGAAAAAGTGATAAAAAAAATTTGGACATTCGGGGGAGCGAACCCGGGTCGCCCGCGTGACAATCCGACGCGCTAACCATTCAGCCATTGAAAACACCGCTTCAAATTTTCAAATACGAAAATGTCGAGATTGCCTTTTTCGATTCTAAAACAAATTACATATTTCGCATTCGCAAAAGAGTCACTTTTAAGATGTCTAATATCAAAGAAAAATATTGGAAAACAAAAAAGTTGAAAAATTGCGGTTTTTTAAATTCGCTTCCAGTATCGACCGGAAGCACTGACGAAAATTTGAAAGTATAGATGCAAAACTACTACATGTTATCTATTAGTCCTGAAAATGACAACATTCTAGCTTTTGTCGTTTTTGAGTTTTTGTGTCGACAAAATGGTCACTAAAAATTCGATTAAAGGTCGATAACTTCCGACCGGAAGTGATTTTTAAAAAATTAAAAAAAATGGATCAAGTTTAGATCACGATACATCATCTCTGAAAATTTCAAAGAAATCCGTCCATGCATCTCTGAGAAATCGTCTGCACAAAATTTGGACGAAAAAAAAAAATAATAATAATAATAGTGAAAAAGAAACAATAGAATAATAGAAGGGTCTTCCGTTGGAGACGGAAGACCCTAACTAAATACGATCTCGTTGCGAGCAACGAGTGGGTCTTCCATTCGATTCTTGATGAGATGAGATAATATTGCAATTGAGATTTTCATTCAAAACTAATGATAAAGATTGTAAAGAAGAACGATTTTCCATCCATAATCTGTAGAAAGATATTGAACATTAAAGACATACAAATTCGACTTTGGGCCCCTCACGGCCCCTAAAATTAGGGATCAGCCCTTTTTTCTTCATATCATTTTAAAGCTCTTAGGATTTGAAACACTTTTTTTTCAACAACTATTCAGAGATTCTTTTTTGCTTCCAATATAATTGCAAAAGATATATTTAGGGGTCGACCGTTCAACTCCTTAATGGGGACGTACGTTTAGCAAAAAATCAGAAATTGCATACTGTTCAAAACAGTATTTTGAACATCTTTTGTATAATATTACTTATCAAAATATTTCTCACTTTTGAGATATATAAAGCGTCAAGGATTGAGTATTCTGGCCTCTTGCGGCCCCTAATCATGAACCATACGACATAAAATAATATATAGTTTTAGATTGCTGAGATAACATTTTTGTTACAGTAATAATAACAAAATATTGACTGTTAAATAGTTATTGAGTAAAGAATTTTGGCCCCTCTTGGCCCCTAATGTGATGAGTCAGCGCTTTTTTCTTGATATCGTTTTAAGGATCTTTTGTTTCTTCACAAATATTGTTCAGTATGTTTTAACAAAATAATTATACTTTAAGAGATACGATGCAAAATTATTAAAACAAATCGCTCATGATTCGTGTCCTTAATTTTGACCCCTACCGAGCTTCCATACTAGGCACTTCTGGAAGATTTGAAAATATGGGTGCACAACTACAACCTGTCGTCTATATTTGCTGAAAATTACAGCTCTCTAGCTTTTGTCGTTTTTGAGTTTTTACGTCGACAATATGGTCACTAAAAATTCGTTTAAAGGGCGATAACTTCCAACCGGAAGTGATTTGAAAATTGAAAAAAAAAATGATCAGGTTTAGATCATGATACATCATCTATGAAATTTTAAAAGAAATCCGTCTATACATCTACTAGAAATCGTCTGCACAAAATTTGTACAAGAAAATAATAATAACTAGATGCGATCTCGTTGCGAGCAAGTAGGTCTTCCGTCCGATATCTGATTGAATAAGACCTGTGTTTGGATAATTCCACTGATACGATAAAATGTGTCAAAAAGGCACATGAATTCTTTAAAATATGTTTAGAAACACACACACACAATGTAGGATCAATCAATTCCAATAAACTTCCGGTTCTTCTTTTTCAATTCCGGTTCGAAAGTATGAGCTGGAAACGGCTTTCAACTCTACATCAAGCATACCGTAATCATCCCTGAAATTTTCGATGGAAAATACTCATTTTTAGACAACTTCCGGTTTGAACGATCTGTACTTCCGGTGGAAACAAAAGGATGTTACACATTCTTTAAATCTTTATAACGAACAATTACATTCATAAGAAAATGAGAAAAATTTTGAATATATAAAGTTGCCTATAAAGAAAACCATTAAACCATTAAAAAAACGACAAACCCCCTACTATAGAATATCAAATTTTATTTATGCCATAAAAAGGTTTGTTTCACAGTTTATGTTTTACTATCATTAAGTCAAACACATTTTTCAATATAGATGATGCATGAGTCTGAGTTTAATTTATATTTTATGCATCCAACAATTACTTGAGGGAGTGATAAAGTTTATAGGGGTATCGTTTTGTTCAATTTTCGTCCGACTAGAAAGCGTTTCAAATCTGCACTGTCGTCTTCGTCATTCAGATGCACGTCTTTATTAAGCCGCATCGAAGCGATTTGATGAACAAGATGATCAAGATTCATTTTAATTGTTTACTTCATTCATATCAAGGGCGACAATAGATGACTACATCATTTTTTTCTTGTTTTTATTATAACTTTTACCAACGATTTTCTGTATAATTAAAAACAAAGAAAGTTTATGAAAAATTATGACAATACATGGACTTTGATCATGAATGAATAATTAGTTAAATTGTTAACAGTACTTTTTCTTGTTACAAACCCCAGCTGCGGAAGAATGACTACCTAGAAAAGCAGTGCATAGGAATATCTGCTAACATGTTTGGGTGTAAATAAAATGGGCCTGAACTGCTTTTAAGGTTCCAACTGGGCCAAACCCCTACACCTTTGAATTTACTGGAGGAAAGGTAATTAGCAAGCACACTGTGTTCAAAGTAAAGGATGTTTTGGCTTAGTTAAATCAAAAAAATCCTTTTTTAACCAGCCAAACAATAGGCAAACTTTTTGACCGAAATATGATAATCTGCTTTTCTGTTGTTTTTTAAACCATCACGTTTAACAAACCATTTTGTCAAAAATACGCCATTTCACAAGATCGGGTTACTATTTCTCCTCCAAACCCGACGCCAGGGGATTAGAAACATTTTCCTACGAATTGGATTTTAAATCATTAAACAGGAATTCTCTATTGTTAATTTTTTTTAAATGTACAAATGTAACGATAAAAGGTTTGTTTCATATTGTATTCAGTAACAGTTAAACAGTTATTTTCCCCTAATATGTCACACATTGATTTTCCACGATGTTCATCGATTTGGGAGTGTTAAGAGCATAAAGTAAACTTGGCACAATTAAAAGTCTCATCCAAAATTGAGTTGAATACCTTGTTAAGCAAGTGCTTCGCATTTTATATTTTAAACCAATAATATTATTTTTTTTCCTATTGTGTTCTATTATTTATTATGCATAAAGTGTACGTCCTTTAAAACCATATTACAAATTCATTTTGTGTAATTTTTGGTATCCTTGCTGGTTATCCTTGTATTGTTAAAATACTATATTTTACATTCAGTGTAATTTTCCTTATGAAATCCATTAGAAATCCACGACGTTCAAATTTCTATATAGGAACATGTCGTCTGACCTTAAAACTTCATTGTCTGGAAAATTATTATTACCAATACCATACCTAAATTTAAATAAGTTACAATGTAAAAGTTCCTACTTTTTTTCTCATTTAACACTTTTTTAAACTGTAGGCAGGTCAAAATAACACTTAACAATTCAATAACTCAAACTGATATGGTGTATTGAAATTCAACATTTTAATTCAAAATTCTAAATGTTTAAAAAGTCCCAACAGGCTTTTAAATTTTAATATTTTTAATTATTAATTGCCTAATTCAATGTTCAAATTTCTAAAGCCGATTTTTGTAATTTAAACTTTTGACTTTTTTATCTACTGTTTGTTCAGAAAATTTAAGCGTAACAATTTAAATTACAGTACCATATTTCTTATTTTGGCTATTTAAAATTAGATTCAAACATTTCAATTTCCACTTTTAACGCTTTATTTTTATAGTATTAGTTTGAATTGTTAGGTGTTACACTGCTCTCCTTTCAATTGCTTTGAATTAAGCGCAATTTATTAGAAGTTCTGCATCCACTCTGCTTTCATTTTGTTTTTTAAATTAAGCGTAATTTTTTAGAGGTTCTGTGCTATTCACGTTATGAATCCACTCGTCAATTCCATTAAGCACGATTGGAGGAAAACAACTTAAATGAGGAATGTTAAATGCCTTGCATAATTATATTAACTTAATATTCTCATTGGTATGTTTTTGTCACTTTCAAAATAAACTGTAGATCAAGAAGGCCGTAGGCGCTGCGGATGAAAAGTTCAATTTTCCTCTTTTTTCAAAACTTTATTTACTGTTTTCCTGAATATAACATTCATTCAAAATATAAGCTAAATAAGATCTAGTTCCCCATTTTTAAAAAGAAATATTACAGCTAATACTTGTCCGCCAAATCTCGTGCATTTTGAATCTTATAATGACACATATATTTTTGTCGTAATAAAAACAATAATACAGAATAAGTTCTCATTAACTTTGAATTGAATTGAATTTAATTTTAGCACAGTTCCCACTTATTCTTCAATAATGTGCAAAAATGGATGCTTGTTAAAATTTTTAACTCACACTGGAAATGGTTTATGGAATGGAATTAAACAAAGAAAAGATTATTTCTGTCTACATGGTTATCCATACATTAGGTAGAATTAAAGACATACATGTAACACAATTTCTAAAAAAACAACAACATGGTACTCAAAGTAGCATAATTTTGACGTAACCGGTATTGGAATAATACATGAACTCAGTTATCTGTTGTCTGATATTTACTTTATCACTTTTAATTTGGTACATGTAAATTGGAATTACATGGAAAAAGCCTACACCACTCCTCCCACACACAAGAAAAAAGATTGTTTTTAACTTTTCGATTATTTTCTTCTCCCTCTCCCCCTCCCAGATTCTTTGGTTAAAAAACGAAGGTTTTGGGTGGGTCTTCCTTATCATAGGCGTACCGACGTATAGGTAAGTATATGCGGTTATCCGAAAGTCTTATCCGGTCAACATACAAACAATCTTATATATGAATACTCGTTAAAGAAAACACAAAGTCAAAATACGTTTCTATGAATCTGTAAAATGTCAGCAATCCCCGAAGATTGGCCCCTACGTATTGTCAATTGTATCTTATTCGCAAGAACTTTATTAATTATGTGTAAATACGCGAGTGTGCTCGAGCATAATAGTATTCCTTCGGATTATATAAAGCAGTTTCCGAAATTTGATAAAATTTTGTCTCGCTGATCAGAATCAGAAAAATTCATTTAAAGTCGAATTTTTAAAACAAGTAACATAAGCTCTGTAAAACTGTTACATGTAACCGACAAGGCTGAACAGAATCAATGATTTTTTTTTTTCGAAAATCAGGTGTCGCGCGAAAAAGTAGTGATCAACAATATTGTAGTGATTCCAGAGTAAGCGTCATTTTATTTTGATTTCAGATATTTCCTCCTGTGACGAGGGCTGGGTACAATACAGAGACCACTGCTACCTCCTCAACCAGACAGCCACAAACTGGGACGAGGCTGTGGTAAGTCATGACAAATGTTTTATAGGTTGATTGATTGTATATTGTTAAACGTCCCTCTCGATAATTTGTTTCACTCATATGGAGACCAAAGAGTGAAGACGCACTTTTTTCGTATAAGTGGTTTAACAGACCAGTGTCATGGTAGGTGCTGGCAAGAAAAGATCCCTCACTGCACAATGACCCTGCGTGACGAGTATAGGACGAAATTTGCCGTCTCCACCGGCATGTGGGGCGTCTCATAGAAACAAACTAACCATAGGAACAGGCCAGGTATTCAGCCTTAGCACTGACCTGTTAGACAACTTTAACGAAAAAAAAGTGCGTCTTCACTCTTCAGTCTAAAAAAAATTCCACCGCCATACATGGACACCTGTCTTGTGAATAGGAAGTAAACCCAAGGTCCGGATCCCATGACATTGAACATGCAGGCACAAAAAAATTCTTCACTGCTAAAAGGCCATTGGTGCAGAGTATTGGTCAATCTTTGCAGTCCTCCGCCGACAAGTGGAGGCTTCTCAAGGGAACAAACTAACAATAAGATCAGACCTATTATCCAGCCTTAGGATTGGCCTGTTAATCCACTTTTACGAAACAAAAGTACATCTTCACTCTTTGGTTTCCAACATGATGAGCAGAAAGATAACGATAGGAAATTTTTTATCATACCTGTATAATTTTAATCATGGAAATGCTTCACAAATAAGTATAAATAAGTGGGTTTGTTAAAATGAAGCTTTATATATTAAAGAACATTTAGTTATGTAATTAAAAATAACCTTAACATTATGAATTTCTTTACAAACATTGTGAAATCTGTCCTTTGATAAATCCGTTACGATGAGCCCAGTTTCATATCTTATTTTATTTTTTAAAGAAAATATATGGGTTTTTTTTGCATGTCGTTAATGCATTATGAATGAAAAATAATGATTTCAAACCAATATTATTTTGTGATACATTCTATGCATTGGACTGAATTACTGCTCGTTACGTGTTGTTTCATAGCATTGCGTCGATATCACTGAACTGTGATTGGTCAATTTATTGATATGGCGGTGCAAGGGATCGAAGTGACAACTTATTTTATAAATGTTAAGACATGTTTGTGTACAAGACACAAAACCCGTTATCAAAAGAAAAAATAAAAATGTGGAAAGAAGGGGACAAGAAACCACTGATAAAGCGATACCAATACCACACAAAATTTGAAATGACACGTAAAACCATCTATAAAAATTGTGATTCTCATATAATGAACGATAAGTTTCTGCTATTTCAGCGGCTTTGTCAAATTCAAGGATCATATCTGGAAGAGATTGAGTCAGCTGAGGAAAACAATTGGATGCAAAACTAAACTGAACTAGGTACATGTACAGTATACACACACACACTTCAGCGCATTATCGGTATCATTTACAATGATAATATAGTCAAATATATTATATAGCTGCATATGCTGTGGTATGTTTTACTGTGTAATACATGTAATATGCATGTCAACCATTACAATGTGATGATATGTATGTCAACCATTGATTTCTTTGATTTAGGTTTGATAAGATTTCCAATCAAATGATATGTCTAGGTATGTGTTTGATATATTTGACAAATGAAAGATTTGACTATTGACTAGTGTTTTTAGACGATAGAATTTGTCTGATTCAAGTTTGAATACGTTTTACGTGTTTGATAACGGAGTGTTTCGTTTGACAATGAATGTCTTTAAAAATGTACTGATATGTTAAACTTTTTAATAACAAATCTTCATCATAAACCCGAGAACTTTAGCCTTTTTATCTTAAACTCTCCTCATTTCTATAGCACTATTCCATTGTCATAAACGGACGGATTTTTATCGCCAAATAGACTCGATATGCAAAAGCATGCTCTAGCCATGATAAAATTGTAAATACAAGTGACAAATAAGTTGGAAACACAAATTCATTGGTTTCTTTTAATAGCTGCCTATTGCAAAGTATCAAATCAAAGTGCTACTTTTCCTACGTTATATGTACAAACCAGTAGAGCTACAGTCTCACCAGAGAATTCTGGTCGATCTTTGAATCAAACGAGAATTTTTATCATTTAATATATTTTCAAAACCTCTGGTAATGTATGCTGAATTTTTGTCTCCGAGCTTCTGATGGCACCATATTTTTAAATAAAAACAATTCTTGAAAAGTAAACTGAAATTGTAGAGAAGATACGTTGTCTTTATATCTGTAAGCCTTCTTTGTCTAGGACTCGGGTCGATACATTCAATCTGGACAGGAAGAACTGATAAGGAGTCCGAGGGTCTGTTTCTATGGAATAATAGCAAGAAGGCTCTGATTTACAATAACTGGGCTGACGGGGAACCAAACGAAGATAATTCAGACGAGGACTGTCTCGAATTTTATTGCTCTGATGGACTTTGGAATGACAATGCTTGTAATGCGACATTTCTTTTCTGTGCGAGAAAACATTTGAAAACTCAGGGTGAATTAGCCAGAAGCAAGTTCTGGCTTTTTTTGTTAACATAAAAAAATCGTAGCGTCTAGTATGCTGATAAGTATACATGTATTTAGGTTTGTTTTGTTGTGTCTTTATTGCATAGATAACAATGATTTTGTCGAATTTTCTTAGCAACTACTTATTACAAATGCTTGCAATTCTTGCACATACTTTGTTGAGGCATGCCATATGGTTGGATGCATAGACAACAATGATTTTGTCGAATTTCTTAGCAACTACTTATTACAAATGCTTGCAATTCTTGCACATTCTCACACTTGTTGAGGCATGCCATATGGTTGGATTAATTTTTATATGAATCTGATGTCAACTTCCTATTTATTTGTGCATCATCTTTTAATCAAACTTGTGGTTATGATATTATATTTACATTTGCAAATATTCTCCCTTATATAACACTATTTGACAAGGCGTTTTACATCTGCGTAAAACGTTCGTCATGTGATCATAAATTGATTGTTTAGTCATAAGCGATCTACGTAGTTTGATAGTGACTTCATAAGCGAACGACGTTATCAACACATTCAATTTATGTACTGTTAAGTTTTAAAAAACTTTATGGATTTCAAACTTTACTTAAGTACCGGTACCTTACTACTAGTATTTGTTATAAATCGATCACAAATGTAAATATAAGTAATTAGGTACATGTGTATCATTTTTTGAGTTTTATTGGTTATGTGCCAACCCGTTTTACATCCCAATAAAACGTAAGAAATGATACATGTACCTTATTTCTTAAGTATATTCACACTGAGTACTACTAGTGTGAGCATTGTATCACAGACTTCTTCTTTGTTTTGATGTGTTATATTTTTACATTTTTTTAGCTCGTCTGAGCAAAAGGCTTAAGTGAGCTTTCCTGATTAAATTTGCCCGTTATTGTTCGCGTTGTTTTCGTCGTAAATTGTCACATTTCAATCTTCCCAGTAACCGTTCAATTCGTGATCGAGAGGCCCGGATTCGGTTCTCGTTCATGGCGCTGCGTCAAACCTAAGACGTAACCATAGCTACTGACTGTTCCTTCGCTAAACGCTCGGCATTAGAAGTGAAAGTCACGGGTCATTTTGGATATGACATTTAAATCGAATGTCCCTGTGGACGTAGGCGTTGGCACCTCACTGCTGAATGGCCCTGAATGCCAAGTATAGGTCTTTATTTAAAGCCCTTCAGCCGTATACAGTGATGTCTCAATATTGATCAGTGAATAACTCTCGAGTGGGACGTTAAACAACAATCAATTATTTTTCTCAAGAACCGATGTGCTAATTTTAAGTAAACTTACCACAAAGTATCCTTGGGTAAAGATCATTCCAATTTGCTCAAATGTAGGGTCATGCCCTCTTCCAAAGGGAGGTAATTATAGATTAGTGAAAATAAATGGGATCTTTAAAAAAATTTTATCAAGACCCTCTGGGCCAGAAAAGATGAAACTCATGGGGAAGCCTCCTTTTGTGGTGTTGATTCACGATTGTTCAAATCATGATCCCCGGGTAGGGTGGGGCCACAATATAAAAAAAATAACATAGTAAACCATAGAAACAAAAATCTCAAAAACAGCAAAGCCATGATTGGTCAAAGTTATATAGTAGCATCTTCAGGTAGTGTAGATTCAAATTTGTTCTAATCATGACCCAAGTGGGTAGAGTGGGGCCACATTGTATAATCAAGGTTTACCGTTAAAAAAAAAACATTAAAAAAAACGATTTACGAAACCTGAATATTTTTCCAAGAACAACAAAGCCATGACCTTTCATCAATATTGAAGTATCAAAAAGTAATGTAGATTTAAATTTGTTCAAATCATGACTAACCAGGAGGAAAAAAGACCGATTAAAGTGGATCATAATTAAGCAAAGGAAGAGGTTATATCAATAAAAAGAACCATCTTATAAACAGCAAAGCCATTATGTATCATATCTGTAGGAAGTATAAATTTAACTTTGTTTAAATACCCTCCCTCATCCCAGATAGCAAGCTGACGTTGGGCCAATGATGGCATATGGTTGGTAGATCGGCTACATATCGCGGTTGGCAGAACGATATTGGGCCAACATCGGTCCGACATTGTCATTACAACAGTCGATGTATTGACATTGTACCAACATCGGTCCGACATTGTAATTTCAACAGTTGGTGCACTGACATTGTTCCAACGTCGGGCCAACATCAGGCACGTAGCATCGTTCTCAAAAGTGGGGGGGGGGTGGAACCATAGAATTTTTTTTTTACTTACCTGAAAAAGTTTACAAGCAAAAGAATGGGGGTGGTGGTGGCCAACTTTTTTCAAGGCCAACTTCCTTTCACTTCCAATTTTTTGGGTATTTTTCCTTGATTTCACTATAGGCCCAGCCCCCCCCCCCCCTTGTTGCTACGTGCCTGAACATTGTTATTTTTAATGTTGTTGAAATATGGACATCTTTGTAATGTTGGCCCGACATTGTTGAACCAATGTTGCTATATAAACTTATGTTGAAACGTTTAAAAAAATATTCATTTATTTTATTTTTTATTTCTTTGTTTATTTATTCATTTTTAATTATTTAACCCTTACGTAGATTTTCAAAACTATGGAATATAACTTAGATTTTTTCTGTCGACTAATAGTACAATTAAGTCGGGATCGAAGTCGGGCTCGATAAGCAATTAATTTAGACAACACACCGCGCCGAAATTTAAATTTTTGGTGGGTTACACGCAGCCATGTTGATGTTGTACAGAAGGAAAGTTCGAAAGAAAGTGTCGCTAAAAGGAGAATCATGACTATCTTTGGATGGAATTTCTGTTTTGACAGAAGATGAAGACATTTTACGACACAGTAATGCGGTAGGTACAATGTATAAAATATTTTAACATTTGTCCTTGAATGAATAATTGCTTCTGCTACTGTTCCTTAGTCAGGACACTACACATAAAACGCCTGGCAGTGAAATCGTTTGAGCAAGCGCTATTTCAATTTTGTTATAATAATTTAACACTTCTAAACATCTCTCATAAAGATGAATTTCCTCGTTTGGGATCGATTCAGGAATTTTAGTGTTCCTCTCTTCAACATTTACAGAGTATGTTGTACAATGTTATGATATATATTTATTTTTAAATACATGTTCAAGATCATTTTCAGCACTTATTTTGATTATTTAATAGTTGCATGCAGTGGACTGTGCCCGAGACGATTCCCACAGCGCCGGCGAATAATTATAAGAATGGTGAGAACTAGCTCAATTTTTTTTATTCAAATATCACAAATAACCTAACATTGTTTTAATTAACTTGTATCTTTTAGCATAAAACTATATAAAAAAAAATATATTGCATCTACTAAAGTAAACAAGAGGTTTATATTCTTAATTTCCTTATCCTAAAAATACATAACAATGGATTCTGACAGGTAATCTAAACAGTGGCGGATTTAAGGGGGGCGAAGCCGCACCCGGCGCCCCGCCCCCCCCCCCCCTAAAATTGTCAAAGTTAGCGTAAATCAGTTTCTTCTAGAAAATGTAAATATGTCTAATTGGTAGACCTAATTTTTACCCTACAAAATCTCTAGAATCCAGGAGCTTCCGGGGGCTTCGCCCCCTGAGCCCCACTAGGCGGTCCCCAGACCCCTTGCCTAATTTTGCCTAAATAAAAACACTGCAAGATAGTGAATTTCTATTCTACACTATGCTGAACTGTCAGGTTGAAATAACCAATTGTCTTTACAGTCTTGTAGAGCCTTACATTATTATTTTTCATATATTTTTGTTTATATATGCGATAGATATTGATTATAATGGTCATCTTTTTCTTTCAGAAATTGTGCCAGCAAAGTTTGAAGTGTCTATGGAAATGATCAACATTGAACTTTCTGAACCTTTCTACTTAAAGTGAATCCGTGTGTGACATGACCATTTATTTGGCTACCCTCTAACATAACGCCATCTTTTATTTATTTATTATTGTGAATTTCATGGGATATCAGTGAGGAAGTGATTCAAGCAGACACTTGAGAAATTTCGGATCTAACCTAATTAGGATCTTTGGCATATTCGGTGAAAATAGCATGTGTTGATTTTATAGGATCTTTTTTATTAATA
This sequence comes from Saccostrea glomerata, assembly GCA_003671525.1. Taxonomy (NCBI): domain Eukaryota; kingdom Metazoa; phylum Mollusca; class Bivalvia; order Ostreida; family Ostreidae; genus Saccostrea; species Saccostrea glomerata. The sequence goes on from PRKT01000755.1 coordinate 114,509, forward strand.
TAGTTCTGTAGTGGATATTTTATACTTAATACATGTGTTTGTCACTCTAGTCTATTCATTAAATTTGTACGGTAAATGTACATGGGCAACTGGAAGTTCATTGTAACTGCAATGACCTCTCGCAATGTCATTAAGTCAAATGCCATATTTTAAGAAAAAGAAATAGTTTGTTTTATTACAAAGAAATGTCGATCAGTGATAATACTTTGAAAGAAATGTGCTTACATTGTACATCTATAAGTGTATATTGTAAAAAAAACGATTTTTTAATTTGAAATATAGATTTGATCTATGATAAATTGTGATGTTATCATTATTTCAGTTTTCATTGTATATTCCTGGGATTTCTTATATTTCCATGGAATTCCATAGATTTCTAAATATCCTTGTGCACAAATATGTTGGGCCAACATAAGAATTATCATTGTTTGACATTGGGCCAATGTAACGCCTACATGTAAGTGCACAAATACGTTGGGCCTACATTGGGCCAACAACAGAATTGTAAATTTTGTATGACATTGGGCCAATGTAGCGCCAACTTGTCGGTGAAGCGTTGCGCCGATGAGCAAAATTACATTGGCCCAATATAAATTTTCCGACATTGGGCCAACATAACTGACAACAGTGGCCCAACGTTGGACCAACGTCAGAATTATCGCTCTATGACATTGGGCCAACGTTGCGCCAACATGTCGGTGCAACGTTGCGCCGATGAGCAAAATTACATTGGCCCAACATCATTTTCCGACATTGGACCAACGTAACTTACAACGGTGGCCCAACATTGGGCCAACGTAAGCTTGCTGAACCAACTTCTTTTTTTTATTTTAATTTTTTGCAATACTAAACTGATTTTTGCTTTTACCTAGCCAGTTGCTCGTGTGAGCACTGTGGCCCCTGGGTACTCTTTTAAGTATGATGTTTTGGATTGTCATTTTACAACTACATTTTTTAGTCATTTTTGGAGGATCAGACTTGATCATATGTTACGTAACTAATAATCAAAGCTTGTGAATCTTACCCCCTCTATGAAAGTATTTTATTTGAATTACAAAATTAAGAAAAACTAGTGCTAATTGTAACGGGGACCGTTACAGATGTTCCCCAAACGCTCCCCAACTCCCTTTTGGTGCCATATCCCCTGTAAGCTTCATTAAATAGGACAAAATCTATGCATTTGAGACTTTAACAACGTTTACCCAGAAGTGTACCAAGTTCATTCAAATTTTAGCATTGCACGCGTGCGCGTGTGAATGCATGTGCGTAATGACCATATCATATTGTCTACAGAATCTATATATTTTAATATACTAAATATTAAAGTATTAAATCCAAAAGTATTAAAAAATACGCTCATTTAAGTGTATTTTGGATTTTACTCATTTCACGTGCATGCACGTGCATACATGAGCATGGTGACCATACCTTCTTGTAGAAGTCCATTACATCTATCTATATTCTAAATCCCACCCCGTTTGGTTGAAAACCAAGGGAGTTATAGCTGTTTAAAGTTTCAGCCAATCAGATTGCAGCACATGTACACGCACGTGTATGCATGTGCATGGTGACCATACCTTCTTGTAGAAGTCCATTATATCTATCTATGTTGTAGTGCTAATTGTAACGGGGACCGTTACAGATGTTCCCCAAACGCTCCCCAACTCTCTTTTTGTGCCATATTACCTGTAAGCTTCATTAAATAAGACAAACTCTATGTATTTTAGACTTTAACAACATTTACCCGGAAGTGTACGAAGTTCATTCAAATTTTAGCATTGCACGCGTGCGCATGTGAATGCATGTGCGTAATGAAAATATCATCTTGTCTACACAATCTATATGTTTTGATACAATATTAAAGTATTTAATTCAAAAGTATTTTTAAAAATACGATCATTCAAGTGTATTTTTGATTTTGCTCATTTCACATGCACGCACGTGCATACATGAGCATGGTGACCATACTTACTTGTAGATGTCCATTACATCTATCTATGTTATAAATCCCATCCTGTTTGGTTGAAAACCAAGGGAGTTATAGCTATTTAAAGTTTCAGCCAATCAGATTGCAGCGCAGGTAAGAGCACGTATATGCATGTGCATGGTGTCCATACCTTCTTGTAGATGTCCATTATATCTATCTATGTTCCAATACCCATCCTGTTTGGTTGAAAACCAAGGGAGTTATAGCTATTTAAAGTTTCAGCCAATCAGATTGCAGCAAACGTGCATGCACGTGCTTTCATGATAATTGCTATATATCATGTTGTAGGATATCCTAATGCATGGCTATGTTCAAAATTTCAAAGGGTTTCGTCCAACAACAAGAAAGATATTGAGACTTTAGTTTCAGCCAATCAGAGCGAAGCGCACGTGCATGCGCATGAGATCTTGCTATTTTGACCATGTCATATTGTCTGTGCTACTAATATATCCTTATATTATGAGTTTCAAAGCATTTCATCAAAAATGTAAAAAGTTACGCCTATATCAATTAAATCGGTCATTTCACATGTTGCACGTGCACGCTCTTGCAAGCATGTGCGCGCAAAATGACCTTCATTCCGCAAATCTACATAACATGCCTACTAACCCTAAAAAGGTTTTACCTACGTCGGATGTGTAGTTTACAAGATCACTCCCGGACAAATAAGTACCCAGGAAGAAGAAAAATAATAATAATAATAAGAAACAGAGTAAAAACAATATGTTCCCCAACTTCGTTTGGGGAACATAACAAGCTGCATTGAGCTTCAAGACACAATTATGGATAAGTTTGTTTAATGGTTTCAGTTTAATATTGATCTTCTAAATAGTCATTCCTTTTAAAATTGATTTCCTTCAATTTTTTTTTTCTATTTTACGATTCAGTTAGATTTAAAAACAAATAAATAATAAAAATGTGAAAAGAAATTTAGCATTTGCTAATGGCAAAAAGGATTTAAACCCAGTACAGTTCTCTGTCAATCGTGGACTTCAGTAAGGCATGGTATTCTCGACGCTATGTAATTAACGTCTATCAAGTGGCGAATAGTTTCTTATTGGTTAAGAAATTAATAACAAAAAAACTTTAAATTGACAACGATGAGACGACATATGAAGACCCTCTCAGTCGTACAAAACGCCTTCATTGAAGCATTGCTACATGTACACTTGTAAACATTTGCATGCATTACTATGCCATATATATCTCAACAATTAATGAAAGGCTAAGAGTATGTAAATTTCAGACGCTTATTACATTTAGAATACCACGCCTTACTGAAAGTCCAAGTCTAACAGAGAATTGTACTAATATTTTCAAATAAGACATGGAAGAATTTAAATCTAATATTGTTGAAAAGAAAATTGTTTACATCTTGGTTTTTTTTTTATCTTAAATGATTTGAAAAGTTCCTAGCAATGTATATTGCAGTACAGATGAATGCTTCCTGAACATTGTTTTAACATAGTTCAACATACATGAACACCAAGCATGTCATTTTTAAGTTGTTTTTATTTTCAATCTAAAGATAAAAAGGTTTTCATTTCATGATGTGTATACTGTTAAAAATGCATTTATCGCTCTCTTTTGAGTAGGAATCCCGGTAAGGGACATGTATTGCTTAAATGCAATACTCCCAGAATGCTTGTTTTTATCTTAATATGTTCTTAAAGAGAGAGAGAGAGAGTTTATCGAACAAGTAACGAATAATATTATTTACACATATTTAAGTCGAAATTTCGTTTTGTTTTCCCACTAGTAAAAGATGTCTTCATTTTAAAAATAAAAATAAGTCATTTTTTGCCTTGTTTAATGTATAGTTTCCACAATGTATCTTTATAAAATTCATGTACATAATGTATTGATATTTTCGGCGCACTCCTTAACGTTTGATTTAGGAGATGAACATTTTAAGAAAATACTCCTTATAAGTTTAGAAATAAAAAAATGTACAGACCATTAGAAATACCCTATAACGTAAATTGTAATTGACATTTTATTACCTTCAAATGAGTTATGATAAAAACTTTAATATAAAGGAAATTTTTGATTTGGAGAAAAAAATGTGAACCATAATTGATACATACATGTAATTACTTTAAAAGTATAATATCCTGTTGTGGACAAGGAAATGAATTAAAAGCAAAGTGGAGAATAGTATAATTCTCACATAAAGATTAATTGTCAAGAGAACAATTATGTAACTTATTCAAGTGTTGTTTCCTATCATATAACTTTTATGCTTAAAAAATTACATTGTCATTGTAAATTGTTAAACATAAATATTTTTAAACTGAGTAATTTTGTCGGTGAGAAATAACTCTCCCACTTGTCATTTATACTTAAAGAGCCTGAGTATTTACTATTAAATTGTGATTTTCATTTTCTATATCCATTTTCTTTTAAAATGGCTACCCAGTGGGGAATGCTGACATCATTGCTTGGAATTATACACGGTTATGGTAAATAATCGGATAATAATTTCTTTCTGTGAACTTTTAAGATGATTTTTCATTACTATTGAAGCGTTTTTGTTTCAATAATATTTTGTTAAAGTTGGTAAAATTGGTATTGGGTTTTCCAAATTAAATCTTGACTTTTCCAAGGTGATTACAATCAAAACAAAAACTTTTTAATGGTCTGCTTACTATGACGTCAAACTCATTATATATTGTAAAGCTTCATCTTATGCGATGAAGGCGATTAAGCTTGAAAGGACGTTTTTGTTTTCAATACACAGATAACATGTGCAAAAGAGTTACCTGCACAGCCACACAGAGTTCTGTAAGAGAGGGTTTATCTGCAGATAAAGTTATTGACGGAAATACCAAACAAGACTACTACAGCTGTTCACACACAGCAGTAAATTCAACGTCAGAGGCATGGGTTATGGTGGACTTACGAAAAGAATATAAACTGCAAAAGGTCGCCATCTACTATAGAAATGAGGATGGTAATTGAAAATGATAGTTTTTCAATAAAAGTTATTAGGTCACCTGAGTAAACTCAGGTGATCTATTGCTATTCGTTTTCCTCCGTCGTCGTGCGAGCATTTTCAGCTTCTTCTCTGCAAACGCTCAACCAATTTCAACCAATTTTGGCACAAAGCATCTGTGGGTGAAATGGAACAGTTTTTTTTTTTAAATTTCATGGTCCCTGTCCCTTGGGGAATAAGCGGTGGGGCAAAAACCACTAAAATTTAATTTAATCTTTATAATCTTCTGTACTCCTGGTTATCAAGCAGTCAAACCGTTGGCATGATTTTAATCAGCGTTTAGTCCTCTAATAAAATTGTGAGTTTCATGGCTTCTGGTTTAAAACACGAACCAAATTCAATGGTAGGAAATAAAATTTTATAAGAAAGTTTTTACAATATCTCCTTTCGAGGCAATTTAAATTTAATTTAATTGTTTGGAATTAAACCAAATTATTATTTTAAACCTCCATAAAAATATTGACAGATGATCTTGAAGTGGTAAAAACAAACGTATCGAGAGCAAAAAGAAGAAGACAGAGATATGAATGGCGACCTTATCGATTCAGGCAATACAGCTTAGAAGTATCAAATTCCTCAGATACAGAACAATGGAAAGAATGTTACAAAGATAACACTCCGGATTCCCGTATACCATCAGACATCCAGAATATTCCATGTGAAAGAACAGCCAGATACCTCAGAATTATAACAAACTATGACGCTCCTGAAGATGATACATTCTCTGAATTTGGACCTATACTCGAAATTTGTGAAATTCAAATTTATGGTGAGTTGGGTTTTATCTCGTTATAAAAATAAAGTTTTTTAAAATGCGTATTTATTTTATACATTGCAATATTTCAAAATCACAAATTGAAGGACAAAATACATGAACATTTTGACTTTTTTTTAAAAATTTGGTCATATCCAAGATTGTTTCAACTCAAAAACATAATTATCTCAATTACTTAGTATCTAGCTGAGTGCCTTCATTAAGCATTATTAATACTCTGAAGACCATTACACCGTAATTTAAGATTAGAATTTTCATAACCAACATAACCTGACTATTCTTACGTGCTAAAATCGGTGTTTATATTGTCTCTATTAAAGGATAAATCATCAATACATTTGTTAAAGTATAACTACATGTATCATACCGGTATTTTCTAATCAGATTATTAATATAGACGGATCAATCTAAGATTTTTTTAGATATCAGTTACTTAGTTGTCTACATTTGTGTCTTTCTTTTTAGGGAGGGTTGAGGTACATGTATTTCTTTATGTTATACAAATCAAAACAGACATCGAAATATTTTCGCCATGTATCTTTTTTGCATTGAAGGAAGCAATGAGGTGTCAGAGAACAGTAAAATCACAGACGTTCACTCTGTTCTATTCGGCGTGGTTACATTTCTCATCTTCAGTATATTTGTCAACATATTTTTCATTGCGTGGTAAGATTTTTATCAATCTAATTATCAATATCAAATGGCTTATTTCAGAAAACTATTGCAAACGTATCTTTCTCATCTGTGAATACTTTATTGTTGCAGGAAAGTGAAGGAAAATTTTTATTTAAGACGAAACTCAACGAAAGAACACGGTCCGTACAATTCAACAGGAGATGCAAACAGAGATGTTTATGATAGAATAGAAGACATCGTCAACTACCAAGAGCTTGGACAATTGAGTCAACCCTCTCAGTATGAAGAACTAAAAAAATGAAGGACCCTACACTTTTAAAATTTGTGTTTCTGAATATACTACAAAGAAACAATTGCTTGCAAGACGGACCTGAGGTTACTTTGAAGGAACTAGAGATCATATTAATTTGAGATAGCTAGCTTTGCTTTGTTTTATCGCTTGAATGTGTTTAAAGAGGCTTGAGGGGTCAGCAAATTAACCATCAGCTTTAACCTAAATTTTTAGATATGATATCTTAAGCTGTCAACAATCATTTGGCAAAGAAATAATTCATAGATTTTATTTTGGAAATTTGATCATTTTTTTGTATATATTTATATGGAGCACATCTTCTAAAGGAGGTCAAAATAGTCTGAAACTGGCAACAACCCCCAAACGCCTTTGACATCACTGTTCATTATTTTTTGCAATTTTTCGTTTTATCATTTTTGTTCAAAATAAAAGTCCAATAGAAATTAACAACACATAATTGTACTTATGTTTCGATAATATTTATGATAAATTTAAAATATGGCGTTTAGTATTATATCAAATTAATAACACAGTTGTACATTTTAAATAATTTTATGTTAATACTATCTTTCTTTTAGTTCATTGTACATTATTTTGTTATCATTGTCATGTTTAGAAATTAGATACATGTAACACGTAATAATACGTAAGTTTAACAAATTTTTATGACATCCATGACAATTATCAATACGGTCATCATGTATAGAAGAATATAAGCAAAATTCTACTTTTCTGTATTTTTCTTTCCTTTTCATGGTACAATATTTCAACTACTATATATAATGAGAGAAAGAAAGAGAGAGAGAGAATTTGTATCCGATATCTGTTCAAAGAAAGTATAGAAAAAGAGATAGAGTAGATAACTTTGTTTTATGTTTTAATTTTGTTTCTTTCATAGAAGGAATATTTGTTCGAATTTTAGATCATAAAAAAAACAAGTAAAACAACTGAGTTTAGAAGTTTCATTTACTAATAACAAAGACAAATGACACCTTTATAAAAATAAAGGAAAAATGTATGCACAAGTAAATAATGTAAAATTTCAATGTTGACTTTAACCTTACTGATTTTGAAATGTGATTTTTTTTTTTCAATTTCGTATTTCTTCAAATTTAATCAATATTTCAATTGAGTTTAGAATAATTATACATGTATACATGTACAAGGGGTTATCAGACAGTTGGTGAACAATTGACATAAAATTGATATCGATACATTCTTAAACATTTAATAAGCATCATATTTTCTATCTATTAAGTAAACTATAAATTATAAATTATTTATGCTTTATTGAATTGCTTATGTTTTTGTAAATAATAGTATGTCCAGGCGGCGCAGCCTCTAAGATGATTATTTTTTTTGCTACCTGAGTATAACTGAAGAAAACCTTCTAATGATACATGTATTTGCATTTGTCATCCAAAAACTAAATTCATTTATTCAAGTGGTACATGTATAACACAATTTGTAAATTTTACCGTATCTTGTAGAGTCTATGAAATTTTATCTGAAATATCCACACAATACAAGAGATTTGCTCCACAGCTTTTCAGCATATTTTTGTATCGGTCTCTTATTTAAAAACATTCTACATTATGTTTATTATCAATACTGAACCTCGAAGATCTAACTTCTTTCATGACCTTTTTTCATTCACTACTGCATAACTTTTCTTTGACTATATTGGAACAAAAAATATTCCTATTGATTTTGAGGTCAAAAGATCAAATATCAAGGTCATAAATTTAAAATCTGTGTCTTTTATAACACTCTCGTTTCCGCGCGATATCTTTAGAAGCCCGTAATAAGTCTTTAAGCTTTGCAATGACACTTTTTACTACATGTTTTGGTCAAAGATCATAAATTCACACAATATGTGTGTTTGTAAAACTTTCATTTCGGGCGATAATTATTTCAAGTAGCTTTTGAGCTTTTGCAATTAAAGAAGAAGGTATGGTTTTAGCTTTATTGCGCCTTAAAAATGCAATGACACCAAAAAGATTTAAACTGGCTTAACTATTAGTTAAATAAATGACCCTGATCAATTAGTAAAGAATATGGCATGAAGGTTTACCGTTCTGCAAATATGACGTCATTAATGTGAAGCATTTCTCTATTTTCAACAGAAAAAGCCTGAATTGAATAAGATGCTAATTGCTTTCTTTAAATCTGCCTGATTCAATTTTTACACTATGATTGAAGAATCTTTGACAGTTGTGCATGAATGTGCTAATATTATCATTCTATGATGTGTTGCTAAGGAGAAATTGCTGTTACCACGGAGATATGAAATTGTAAAATGGTCCCTAATTTGCAGAAAAGTCTCAAAAATTTAATTTGCTTTCAGAATCTAAAAATAAGAAGTAATGTGGTATATGATTTCAGGATGTGACATTTTTCTCTTTTCATTCATAAAACATCCATTTCATTTCTAGGCAACGGATAGGAAGTTAAAAAAAATATACGTTTCTGAATTCAAATTCTAAAAGAACAAATCCTTTACACTATATACACATGATGTCTGTATCAGGTCCATCATTTGAGTAAATCGATACAGAAAAATTCCAAAACAAGGAAACTGCTGAGTCAGCGAAAAAGGAAAAACATGTATATACACCCATATCTATCATACAGATATCTTAAACCTTATTTCTATGTTTTTTATTGTGAAAGCACTCAAGATTTTTATCTTGAGAATAAAAGCAATAAAAAAGAAATTTCTTTAATAATGACATTTAATCAGTGCCCCAAAGATGAGGATTTTATCGCACATTCAAGCTGAAAGTTGGCTGGTTGTTGGGGAAATTACTTTACCCATGGTTCCATAAAAACCATGAACAAAAACATTTTTTTTTAATTTTACATACAAGGTTCATAGTGCAAGGGAAATTTATATGTGAAAAATCATCAAATTCTGAGAACCCTCATATATCACCCTTTGCATGATTTTAATACGGAGCTGTACCTAAGCATGCCACTTTAAACAATTGTGATGATTCAAATAATGTTCACTAACTTATTTTAGTATTCTTGAACTGTTTTTACATCAATATAAGAGCAGTTATTCTGTTTGTAAGTAGACAATTCTTCTTGCCAAATCAAGAAAATTATTTTACAATGTTTAGTTCATCAATGTTACTCCCTGTTTTCATCTGTTAGTCATGGTTGGTTTTCAATGTAAAAAAATATGATATTCAAAACCCATTTTTTACAGTAATAATCATTGCGCCCTCTGTTACAATTGTTAATTTTATTGTCCCTGGACTAGAATGCTGGAGTTAGGGTTCAGCTCAATTGATCATATTCTATAACGCTCGAGTGGGTTTTAGTAGATTTGATCACGTGCCAACTTCATGTCATATCAAACTGAAGCTTTAAAATAATAATGAAGAAAATTAACATCGAAAGATAAACACTGTTAAGACTTTGTTACGGGACTAAATCATAACGTAACTACATCATGCGATGCCACTGTCCAGTTTTTCTAATTGTCTCGTGCATTTTCCTTCCATACGTAATTATGGTGCATGTTTTATTGCTATATAATATACTGTATATACATCCAAATTAAGTGCGATGGTCACGCCAAAGTCCGTTGGACCTGTGCCAAACGTCATGGAGTCTTACATAATTTATATTTTTATATTAAGCAGATGATTAATCTTTACAGTTTGACAGTTTGGTAGCCTGGTGGTTCTTACATCGAATGTATTTCAGCATTTATGCCATCGAACATGTCATAAGAATAGGCTGCTTAATTTTTAAATTAGATGAGATGTGTGTAATGATACAATAAATATGTTTTTATTCTACGCAGATCATATGAAAAGGTTGCTAAACATCAACAACTTAAAAATGTATTTACGGTGATCATAAAAAGTATACTTTTTGTGAAAATACTCATATTCAAGCTACTATTTCAAAATGAGTTTTATCAGCTCAATTTTACACTGATAGTTTTGCCTAATTGAATTTTAAGTAAAAAGTGTCTATATATTTTAAATTTTATTAAACATTTACCGAATATAAATCTGTTATTAAAACACGCTTTGCATTGTTTCTATAAGAAAATTTGCTGTTCTTGCCATTTAGATAAGTAATTTTACATTGTCAACGCATCTATATATTAAAGACTTAAGTACTTCCATCTGCCTTTTACAGAGCTTCGGAAAATCGATTATGGCGTCATGTTAAAACAGTACAAATAAATCTTGGTGAATAAATAGTAATGTTCTTTTTCATACACATTTATATACAGAGTTGCTCATATGTATCATAAATATCAATCGTTTTTTAACTTTTTTTTACCATAAGAATACGATTTAGATGTAGAACTTAAGCCACCGTGATCTAGCTTTACTGATGAGTTGCTAAACTTGCTTTAGTGCAAGAGATACCTATATTTGCAAAGGTATTTCAGTTATTTATCTGTGTGTGTATGCTGATAAGGGAGAACTTCCTGGAAGTTTATCACATAAAACGTTTTATACTCGCAAAACTTAATAAACATAATTAAAAAATATATATATATTCCGGGTTCAACAAATGTGTATACTGATATTGGAGTAACTTCTGGAAGTTAATCAGATAAAACGCTTCATGTAATCAAAAATAGAACAAAAAAATATTTTAAGGGAAAAAAACTTTCATCTTCCGAGTTCAACAAATAAAACTCCTTAAGAAGTTGCACAGATATGATTTGGTTAAAAATACATTTAAATAGAGAGGGAAAAAAATATTCATCTAGATGGTTTCTTAATAACTTTTTAGTTCTATTCAATACTGTGCCTTAAAATGCCCTTTTAATCAATCAAATGTTAAAGAGAAATCAAAAAACATAGAAACTGCTAGATTATGCCAAACTGCATTGAGAAATACTTAATGCGTATATAAATCTTCCAAAATATCTCCGGACATTTTTCTCCTTTATGACGACTTCCAGATATATTTTTCCTGATCAATCAGTGAAGAATTAGACCCGCAATGTCATTATACATCGAAATGGAATAAGCTAATTCTGAGAATTTGTGTCCCCCGCTTAGGGAAAAAAGAAAACCATGCGCAGTTTGGAAGGGGGCTGGGGGGTTCGGATTCCCCTTGACTAAATGAAGAATTTATTCATTTAATGCATATATGTATATTGAAGCAAAAAATGCCAATATGGATATAAAGATTTGATTGCTTATTATCTTTATTATGTGTATAGTAGATTATTTTTATATAGAATATTTATCACACTGTAATGATGATTTTATGAGTTTGTACACACCAGACGTCATATCTAGATCTGTTTCATATCGCATGATGCTGAATACTATCATTTAGTAAAAAAAAGTATTTAAAGAAAGAAAGAAATTGGATCACTCAGGATTCGAACCCGGGGCATCTTTAATGTCAAGCCAGAGACATAACCCTTCATCACGGAGCTGCTTTATACCGTCGGAAATTATATGCAAAAATTGGGTCAAATAGTATATATTTACATTCGCTATTTTCAAAATTTTACACAATGCAAGATGATAATTTAGCCTTTATTAAACAGTTCTAAACTTTAAGATGTATATAAAAATGAAAAGTCCGTCAATAATCTTTATTAAATGTAATTATTCTCCACATGCCCCTGTGCTAAATATTGTGCCGAGCGACACTAAATACTCATTAAACAAACTAGGCGGGATACTTTGAGAGGGGTGAGAGAAGCCCTTTGGAGTTTTGATCTAAAAATTCATTGCAAAAGCTCAAAATCTTCAAATATCGCCCAAAAACGACAGTGTTACCTACAAAGATAATGAATATATTTACGACATGAACATTGACTTTTTGACCTCAAAATTTATAAAGATCTTCCGTAGACTACAGGGAGTTGTTATGTAAAATGTCATTGAGAAAGATCAAAGGGTCTTCGGGATATCGCTCGGAAACAACAGTGTTATAAAAGACAGAATTTGCAAACTTATGACCTTGAACTTCGACCTTTTGACCTCAAAATCAATACGTTTATTTTTAGTCCATAGGGAGTTGCTATGCAAAATTTCATTGCGAAAACTCAAAGGGTTCTCGAGATATCGTGGGAAACAAAAGCGTTACAGACAGACAGACAGGAAACACGGACGGACGGACAGCTAGACGGACGGTAGGACAGACCCAAATTAATATACCCCTATTTTCAAGCGGGGAACACTTAATAATTCAGAATTGAAAAAAAAAATGAAATAATACACCTGCAGTCACATAGTTTTTTTAAAAGAAAAGTATCATTAACTCTAATCAGCAAAGGATGTATATTCCAATTGCATCTTTCAAAAGATGGAATGTATTTCTCTTTTTTTTTTTCTCTTCATTAAAAATGATATTATGCATAACCTATTTTTTCATTTTATGCAAATATTTTTTCATCATTCTGAAACTGTATGCACATTTGATCTGCTAAATGTATTTGAAGAGTCTATACCATGTTTTCATCAGTTTTGATAATTTCACAAGCTCCTCTAGACCTTTTTTCAGCATTACATTGTAACATACACACATATAAAAGGACGTCACGGCAGCTCAATCAAGAGAGTGCTTGCTACGCGATCGGAAGGCCGTGAGTTCGAATCTCGAGAAAAAAAAGTATCCCCTGTTACTACAGCACGCGCTAGGCACTTTAAAGCGAAAGTTGCGGGTCCTTCGGGCGAGACTTAAAACGTCGAGGCCCGTACAAGTGTCACGGTTGACGTTTGATCTTCCACTGCTCAATGGCCCCGAATACCAGATAATGGTCAAATTCGAAGCTCTTTACCGGTATATGTTGCCGTATCTATATGAGTGAAAATAAAAATAAGGAAATAAACAGTAAAAATGAAAACTAAAAATAAGGAATCTACAGTATATTTTTTGTATACACGGGTATTTTGTTTTCTAGTCCGACGTTTAACTAGATTTATAAAACCATGAGTTGGGATCCATTGCATTTATCTAATAAAAGTGACTTTCCACTTCTAGTAAAGTTCTATGAATTGAACACAAATCTTTAGACCAATTTTAAATCAATGAATAAATATATAAGTGTTTGCAGTCGTTTGGATAATTGATGTGTGCCTGTGATTCTTTCAAGAATATTAGACCATAATTTTATGATTGAATGCCGTTCTATTTGAATAGCTGACGTCGCTTTTTTATCTAATTTAGAAGAATGATTTATGCGGTTTATTGTATTTTGAAATGTTCTCAGAACAATAATCGATCCTAAAGATATCACTGATTAACAGCAATTGCTCTCTTGCAGTGAGCTTGCCTATTTGTTTTACAAGGCATGAATACATGTAAATTACAGCAAAAAACAAGTTCAGGAATTGTGATCATTCTTAAAGCAAGACTTATGCTCAACAAATTATACTTGACACATTTAAGTGTTTGTTTTCCTGTTATGTTATCTTGATATATGCTTTTTATTAAATCTAAGTGCTTTATATTAAACAGAAGTTTTTGGAAAGCTCTTAAACAAAGCAAATTTCTGACTTATGTCCATAATTGCTAATAAATTTAAATTTCTATTTTACTTTTGCTTTCAAAATGACTGCCCTTTGGGGGATGTGGATTTTTTTATTACTCGGAAATGTTCACTGTGATGGTAAATATCTAGTCAATTTTATAACTTTTCTCTAATAAGTATTTTTCTTTTACTATTTGTTTAAGGACATTCATGTTAATAATTTACACGTCTAAAGGTAACAACTGATGATAGAGAGGAACAATTGCATACATAATTTAGTTAACAGTCATTTATATTATCTGACAGGAAAAAAAAAAGACTTTTCTCCAATGACTAAAATATAACAAATGAATTTGATGAAGTTTTTCTGTAGAGTGAGAATATCGATCAAATAACTTGTATATCATTTGCTCTTGTGCATATAAGAAACAATAAAAAAAAAAATGAGAACTGTACTTTCTGGTTGAATTGTAAAATACTTTTTTTGCGCTCATCAGTGTTGCTTTGTTTTGTTATATATTTCTGTTTAAATGTAATTGCTTTTTTTATTTACGACCTTACATATTGACTAAAAATAATATATACTACATACCCGGTATGATAAATACTTTCATATCAGTTTTGATTTCAATTATTCAATTTGTATTATTCTGAAGAAAAATATTCTTATCTATTTTTATGATTTACTTGTCTTGTACATGAAAACCACAAGTAAATTATTCATATTTTTTATTCTTATAAAGACGCCGTCGAAAGGTATTAAATATGATTAACCTTATGTTATTCATTTTTAACTCCTTTCAAATTACCATGAAATTCATCTTGCAGCTTTTATTTTTTTACAGGGGGGAGGGGGGTTAAAGACAGGAAGAAAGTATTTCAAAGAAATTACATTTCACAATACCACAAAAACATGGTTTAGGCAACATTATTCCTGATTATCCTTCCCAATTGGTGCATTTGGGACTTTAAGTATTTTTTGCAAAGTGTCAGTCTTTCACTGCTACTAATGGACTTTTGCGAGGAGCGCTGACCTATACAGCTGAGACTTACTTTCACACTAGAAAAATATACGATAATTCTTTTACGATATAAATATTTAACATTTAATTCAACGAAAATAACAGTTTATTTCAATGCACATATAAGTTATCCTTGAAGAAAGCGAAAAACTACCCTACGTTCACCTCCCGGCCTTCACATCTAAGTGCCACTAACATCATAATATGACCAATAGAAAGGTGTATCATTAATTCTGCACCTCTGTACATCATACAAATTTAAATGTCCAAGTAAACCGTCAACTTTAACAGTCAGTGCTTCTCATAAAAATCTACTTAGAATGTTTAAAAGTAAATTGTATGTTTTTCAGCCGGGGTCCCATGCAGTCCTCACTGTATAGACATGGAATTCGATGGGAATGGAATTTGCACCCGTGGGTGTATTGAAGGATATTGGGGAGATGAATGTCTAAATGAATGTCCATCTTCTTGTTCCAGAAGAGTCTGCAATAGAACTAACGGACTGTGTACCTCTTGTAAAGACGGGTATTTTACACATAGATGTGAATACGAATGCTATTGGTATACTAAATGTTTTAAACAAGCATGTGCTATAGACAGTGGATACTGTGAAGTGGGATGTGTACCGGGGTATTATGGAATTTTCTGTGAACACTTTTGTGGTAACTGCAGTGATACATGTGACAAATCAAATGGATATTGTGGGAACTGCAGTAAAGGATTTTATGGAGAAAAGTGCGACATGAAATGTAGTAACACTTGCCTCAATCAGGAATGTAGAAAAATAAATGGACACTGTAGTAATGGCTGCTACAGGGGGTTTTATGGTTCATTCTGTGAAGCTCCATGTAGTAGAAATTGTGCAGAAATCAAATGCCTTGAAAGTGGAGTTTGTATTGGCGGGTGTAAACCAAATTGGTCCGGAGAAAGATGCGACAGTAAGTTTGGTAATTTGGGGCCAAGTTGTATTTTAACACGTCATTAACTGTTTTGTTTACTATTAAGCTGAAGAGTTTGTATACAAGAAAATGTATTTTTTTCATGTAATGGTTGGCTTACATCTAGATTAAAATAAATAGGAAAATATGCACATTTTATATAATAAAGGATACCCTGTGCATTTCTGACTTTTCCAAATAACAAAGTTCTGCCATCTTTATTAGAAAAAACATTAGTAAATTTACAATGTTATTAGATTAAAACAAAATAAGACATCTAATATACTTCATTTGTGGGCTTTATGAATTGTAAATCATATTGCAATTTTGTCAAATTTCATGTTTATAGAAGAGAGAACAGTGTCTGAAAGAAATTATCTGTTAGGTTTGAGGCATGAATTAAATTGGTTCCAGATATGTGTAGGGAAAATAATATACGCTCTGTATTTTTCAAGTTAATAAGTTTTTGATTCTTTGACGACTAAAGAACTATCATTTTATGCAGGATGTGAATTCGGACATTACGGACCTGATTGCTCCAAGCTATGTAGTAGGAATTGTAAAAGACAATCGTGTGACAATGTCACTGGATCCTGTAGATATGGATGTATTAATGGGTTCTATTCAGATAAATGTGAAAAGAGTTGCAGCTTGTCATGCCCGTCAACTTTCAATAGAGACTCAGAGGAATATGAAGGTGAATGTCCGGTTGGCAAATATGGAATTTATTGCAATAAAACTTGCAACTATAATTGTAAAATCGGATGCAGTAAAGTCGATGGATTATGCGATTTCGGATGTATTACCGGGAAATTTGGAGTTGACTGTCTCCAAAACTGTGCTGATGGGTGTATATCCGGTTGTCTTCAAGACGATGGTAGATGCACTTGTAAAACAGGATGGCAGGGTCATAAATGTGATGGTAAAACCATAAAAATTTAATAACTCAATAAATCTTACTATAAAAAAAACATTGCTCTGAAGAGTAGTGATGATTGAGAAATTAAATTAAATAACTTACCTCGATGACAGAAATTAAATTCTGTGTATTTTTGTGTATAACTAACAAGCCTGAATGGTACCAATATAAATCATGAATAAGAATATACATTTGAAGAATCGAGATGTTGATATAAATCATTTAAAAAATGTTATTTGGACAGCCAAACATCGATGTTTGAGATACTGAAATTCAACGATTTTTCTATTACGGTACTGAATTTTATTGATGAAAAAAAAACATCAGGTAGTGTGGATATAACTGTTAGGAGAATACCTTTTATAAATTTAAATACTGGGTGCTTATTTGTGTCACTAATGTTGAGCATACTTGTTTTTCCATGCTTCAAATTATACGATTTTGTGTAACTACGGTGAATATTGCAATTACAGCATGCTTACGTAAATAGTAAAAATGCTAGGTGTAGTGGTTATTGCTTTGACAAAGGAATTTAAAAAAAAAGCATATTTCTCTTATTTTGAATTTATTTGAATAACATTGAACAATGCATGAAATCTATATGCAGAATGCAGCCAAACTCATTACGGACCACAATGTGATCAACTATGTAGTCCAATGTGTTTAAACAGAATCTGTTTTTCAAACAACGGGTCGTGTGTAAGGGAACTCCAAAGCAATCTTACAGATGACAAACCTTTTTCTGGTAGAGAATAGTTTTCTCTTATTTTCTAGTTTATCAACTACATATCAAATAAATAGATAAAAATTTGAACGTTATATTACTTATGCATATGTTCATTTTTTCATTTCTTTTTTTAAGAAGACGTGCTATGAAAGATTAATAGAAAGATTTCTTTTTATAATTTAAGAAATCGACCAAATGTTAGAGAACTATTCAAGAGCTCTCTATGGAGTTATTGCAACGCTCTGTATAAGTATTATTGTCAATATTGTTCTGATTTTGAGGTAACTTTATTATCATAAAGATATGCATGACAAAAGATGAAAGTGAAAAAAAAAATATTTAATTTTAACATTGATATTTTTCAATATCTTTTCTTATTTTCTGTATATTTTACACTTTTGATTTCATTTACTATTCTATTTTTGCAGGAATATCAGGCACAATTTTTCTAACAAAGAAAAGCAGGAAAGCAGCCTACAAAATTCAATACGATATGCAAACACAGCTATGTATGCCGAAGTTGAAGTTAACGCGGGTTATCTAGAACTTGGACAGTTGAGTCAACCTTCTCATTATGATGAACTCAAGTGATTGTTTGAATAAAAAAAAATGATTGATTTATTGACATTTCCCCCATTCAAGAATATTTCACTCATATACAATCATCAACATATATTACTGAAGGGCTCAAATTTAGACTTTTATTTGGCAATAAGATACATTAAGCAGTAATGGACCCTTTTCTGTGAAAGACCTTCTTGACAAAGAACCTCGAATAAGGCCTCATCCAAAAACCGTTCACAGTAGCTCAGTCGGTAGAGCGCTCGCTCCATGATCGGGAGGTCGTGAGCTCGTATCTTGGCCGCGACTGACCTAAATCAATAAAAAAAATGGGTAGTAACTCTTCCTTCGCCATGCATGCGCTCGGCAATTTGAAGTGAAAGTTGCGGGTTCTTCGGATGAGACCCTAAAAAGCGAGACCCCAAGTCAGCGGCAGCCGTTGGCACGATAAAAATCCCTCACTGCACAACGGCCCTGAATGCCGAGTAAAGGTCAGAATTTGAAGCCCTTCACAGGCATACGGTGATGTCTCCGTATCAGTGAAAAATTCTCGAGAGGGACGTTTAACAATATACAATCAACCAAAAGCCCGCATATTTCATTTCAACGTTCCGAGTACTTGGCGAAAGGAAAGTTGATATCTACATTATATCGACTTAGGTCTTGCGTGGCTGTGGTTTGAACCAACGATCGTATCATCAAGGAGCGTGTATTCTACTTAGTTGTCTTCGATGATTGTTGACCTAAATTGAATCTCTCTAAGTTTGTTGAAACTCTAACTTTTGAATTTGTGATGGAAGTTTTATGTTTACGTGACAAGTTTAAAATGTTTTTTTATTTGTAATGTTGATTTACAAATGCAACTACATGTATGAACAATGCTTTATTTGTATTCTTGGTTGGTATATAATGATAGCAATTGTAAATGTCTATTACTTAAAGTGATTTAACACTCAATATAATTTTTTAAATGTTATTTAATTCATAATCTGTTTACATATATCAAATTATGAAAAAGAGCAACAAGTTCTACACACCATTTTACGAGAGAGAGAGAGAGAGAGAGAGAGAGAGAGAGAGAGAGAGAGAGAGAGAGAGAGAGAGAGAGAGAGAGAGAGAGAGTGAGAGAGAGAGAGAGAGAGATTATAAACTATTCAAAATATGTCGTAAGATTTTGTTTTAAATCATTGGAATATTGAACCTTGTTTTAGTAGTGGTAAATCATTTTTGGTTTTGGTTTTAAAATGCATTTTAACCACATTTAAAATATACATAGAGCATATATCAGTTTTATTTTATTTTGTTCTGAACTTGTAATTTACAGTTTAAGTTAAGACAGATTTGAATGAAGTTCTTTTAAATTCCATTTCATTATTCAATTAAGCTTTGAGGAACCACACTTTTACTTTATGATCTGATTTATAGATGATTTCTTAGCGGTATGATTTAGCACATCGTTGTCTGCATCAAAGCTCCTAAAGGATGAAGTATGAAAGTTGAATTTTAACAACATAGTTAGACGTAAAACTTTTTAAGCTAAGTATTTACGGAAATAAGGATTGATAAATGTATCAGATAAATGTTTTATATATTAAAAAATAGAAAGATGTGAAGTTTCATCTTCCGATTTCTACGAAAGTTACCCCTTATGAAGTGGCATTGAAATGATCTGATAAAATGAATACTTGAAACATGTATCTGAAAAGAATGCATATTGATTTCTCATAGAATTGCACAGAAAACATATTATGGATTAATGAAAAAATATATGGTGATTGTTTACTTGATTTCGTTACTAATAATTCTTTCATAGGGAAACAATAATTCGTTCTCCAGCAAAACAAATGTTTTTATAGCAAATGATGCATGTGCATGATGGCAGATATTGCGAATGGTGTGCTGTAAAATACAACAGCTTATAAACTTCTTTTTTGAAAGCAGATCGACAATACTAGTTATTCCATGATACCTACATGTATGAGACCCAGAGATGTTCTTAAACACAGACAGAAAAGAATATAAAACTAGAAATACCATGAGCGATGAGCTTACTTCATGATACCAAAGCCTTCCATAATAATATAATGGCAGTGTCAATGTTTTTCTTCAGGAAATGCAGGTGCTTCAGGACAGGACAACCCCCCCCCTCCCCCCAATAAAAATATATATATATATAGACCCCCGGACCTGTTAGGCTTTTATCAGATAAATTATATAAAGATGACTTATTTGTGATATATTCTATCTTATCAATTCAGAAAATTTGCTCAAACTAACATTTTATAAAAACAAATGTCTACCCCACTCTCTATATATACATTGTATTTCAAGAAGGGAAGGCTGCCAACTTCGTCTGCAAACCGAGAGGCACTGCCGAGAATTTTGGTTGCATCGTCTCATAAAGCTAAACAAAGCCCTAAAATCATCAACTCATATTGTAGATTAAATATTCTTTGCATTATCCACAAACTCTCATGAAGGTTAAGGCACTTTAACAGTCGGTTTTCCACAAGGATGTCAGGTTACAGCAAGCGTTTTATCTTAGTGAAGGGAAGTGACGAGAAGACGACTTTTTATCGAAAAACAGTTCTGCAGAAAGTCTGAAACACTGTTTTTAAATAAACATTTGAAGAAATTCAGTCGATATACACTTTAAACAAGAGGCCCAAGGGCCTTATAGGTCACCTGAGTATCGTGCAATAACTTTCAAACAATTAAAATTGGTTCGTGTTTTAAACCAGAGATCATGAAATTCACAATTTTGAAAGAGGCACCATTGCTTATCATAATCATAAACTTAGCATGCTTACTCTATTTACCTAATACCCAGATGTAAATAAGAGTAACAAAGAGAAAATGCACTTCCACTTTATAACCAGTCGTGCACCTCACCCAAAAGGAACCACTGACCCTGGGACCACATATTTCAAAATTTTGCAAATTTTATTAGAAAGTGGTTGATAAATACTAATGAGCAGATTTCAAAGCTTTAATTTATTTTCAGACTATGACCCCCCCCCCCCCCCCCCCCCCGAGAAGCAGAGTAAAAGATTTTCAAAGAATTAATGCATTTTCGCTATATGATCAATAGAGCCCCGCCCTAACATCAGAACCCCTGACCCTGGGGCCATAAAATTCACAATTTCGGAAGAGGCACTCCTGCTCAACATAACTATGTGTTAGTTAGTTTATCTAATACCCAGAAGCAGAGAAGAAGTTTTTCAAAGAATTAATGCATTTTCACCATATGATCAATATAGCCCCGCCCTAACACCAGAACCCCTGACCCTGGGGCAATAAGATTCACAATTTCGGAAGAGGCACTCCTGCTCAACATAACTATGTGTTTAGCTAGTTCATTTAATACCCAGAAGCAGAGAAAAAGATTTTCAAAGAACAAATGCATTTTCACTATATAATCAATAGAGCCCCGCCCTAACACCAGAACCCCTGACCCTGGGGTCATAAAATTCACAATTTTGGAAGAGGCACTCCTGCTCAACATAACTATGTACTTAGTTAGTTTAATTAATACCCAAGAGCAGACAAGAAGATTTTCAGAGAAATAATTCATTTTCACTATATACTCTATATAGCCCCGCCCTAGCACAAAAACCCCTGACCCTGGGGCCATGAATTTCACAATTTTGGTAGAGGACTCAATGCTCATTACATTCATGCCAACTGTTTGCCTGCTTAATGTCCAGGAGTAAAGAAGAAGATTTTTAAAGATTGCAATAATTTTGGTGCTTGTGGCCCCACCCCTCAGGCCCCAGGGGGTGGGGACCATGAAATTTACAATTTTTGTTTCCCTTCACCCATAAATGCTGTATACCAAATTTGGTTGAAATAGGTTCAGTGGTTTCAGAGAAGAAGCTGAAAATGTTCAAATGTTAACACACAACGGACGACGACGGTCAAAAACAGATAGCAATAGGTCACCTGAGTTACTCAGGTGACCTTTTTTAAAAAGGTCTATCAAATGTATTGAAAAAATAGACTTTTAAACCGCTGATGTAAATAAATTGCTTCTGATTATATTTCAAATACCTGATTTGCATGTATCGGTTTTGAGAGTTATACTCTTTTAAAAATGCAATTTATTAAAATGCCTTCTTTTCCTTAAATATTTCATGTAAAATCTACAAAACGTTTGAAAATAAAATTTTGATAAAAGAATTCGTACAAACAACAAAAATATATCTACATGTATTGTTGATATCTTACACACATATTTGTTTATATGGGGAACATGGAGAATTAGTCCTCTTCTCATTACTTCAGTTCAATAAGCATTTCACGAAGCTGGAAACCTTGTTGATTTATATATATAGAATGTGGGGTAGATTTTAAAGAACGTTTGTTTTGGGTGATTTTTTTGATTTGTTGGTAAAAGTCTTATCAAAGATATGTCAATAAAAGATTATTTATGAGAAAAAAAATCGAAAAAACCCAGGGGTCTATATCGAAGGTAAGGGATGGGGGGTCCTGTCCTCAATCGCCTGTTATAGGAAACATAAAATATGTGTCGGATCAAGAAAATCACGTAGAAGGATAAGAAAATAACGAACAGTCCATAAAATAATACAAAATAGGAGCAGAGTAAAGGCGGACCTCCGAAACATCAGAGATGCTATCACGTGTCATGGAGGAGTGAGCATCCCTTACTGACTGGTCACATCCGGCTTGTGCTTCTTGTCCTGATCGGGAAATAGCGGGAAAATCCGTCGTCAATTCAATGTATATATAATAGACTTACGATTAGTTTGAAAAACGTCAGTCAGAATTTGACTCAATGATAAATTGTATTGGCTGACAAGGTCATTGTATCGACCATAGAAATCACGAAATAATGACTTTAAACGAGACTGCTGATATTCTTGTTTTATCGTGTAAGAGATGTGTACCCCAAGGCGTCACAGACGGACGGACGGGCGGACAGGCATCCCGATTACTACACTGTTTATACCCTCTCGCTTTTCAAGCAGGGGGGTGGGGCTGACAATTTTAAAAATTATATCAATGGAATTCAGTCAGCATTGAAATATTTCTATGAACACCGCTTGCTTTGTGAAAGAAATTCAATTATAACAAGTAATGCATTTCTATTATTTTAATCATCGGAAACACATTAATTTTATATCAATGTGAAAGAAAATTGTGATAAAAGATTAGATACATGTAGTATTTTTAAGAGTATCAAAGATGAATTGATATATTATATCTTAAACAAAGACTCGCGTTTATCTTATGTGCAACAAAGCCATAATTTTTTATACTACATCAAGTTTTATCTGTTTGATACAGATGTAATATTCCGTATACATGTAATATAGTCGTGACACCAGGAAGTGTTGCCTTCCTCTATAAGATCTTGATGTGAAAATAAATAGTCGAAGTTCTTGTAACATTGTTATAAGTGATAAACATGCAATTTGAATTTTCCAAATTTTGTTATTGGAAATAGCAAACAACAATTATATATTTTTTACTATGACATTCAAAATGAGTGCATCCTTTCGAGAGATGTGGGTTATCTTAACACTAGAAAATATTTACAGTAACTGTCATGGTATACAAATCTGGATTTTTAAAATTATTTTTCTCTGAGAAGTATTAATTTTATGTTTTTCACTACATTGTTTCAATATTTATTTACGAAAATAAGTAAACCTTCTAAATGACATGTAATTTTTAAAGATAAACAGTTATTGAATTGAACAATTGAAATATCATACATGTATTATACTTATAACATTTAATATTGAATCAGTTTCCAAATAAAAATAAATTCATTGCAGATGTTACTGGTGTTTAAGTTTATTGAATTTTATGCATTTTCAAATATAATGAAAAAATCTAAGTTTCAGTCTTTACAACTCTTTTTTGTTTCAAAAATTAAGTAAAGTTCTTTGTAGGTTTTTTTTTCATTCAGCGTTGTATCTTTGCCGCCCTTACTGTGTAGACTTGAAGTTCGATGAAAATGGAATCTGTACCCGAGGATGTATTGAGGGGTATTGGGGAGATGCGTGTCTTGATAAATGTCCATCAACTTGTTCAGAGAAGAGCTGTATCCGAACTAATGGGTTCTGTAATTCTTGTCCTGACGGATACTTTGGGGATATATGTGAAAGTGAATGCCATTGGTCTAAAAAATGCACCGGAGGAAAATGCAACAAAGACAAAGGAAGCTGTCCAGCCGGATGTGTTTCTGGTTATTATGGACACTACTGTACTGATATTTGTGGTAATTGCAGGAGTGGTACTTGTGACAAATTAAATGGAAATTGTGATGTCTGTAAAACTGGATTTTACGGAGCAAAGTGCGATAGAAAATGTAGTATTAATTGCCTTAATGAGGAATGTAGAAAAAGTGACGGCCATTGTATAAATGGTTGCAAAGAAGGTTCTCATGGTTCATTCTGTAATTTGTTGTGTAGTGAAAATTGTGCACAACCCAAATGCAAACCAAATGGAGATTGTATTGGTGGATGTAAACCAAACTGGACAGGAGAAAAATGCAACAGTAAGCTTCTTAATTTTGCACCTTTTTGTGAAACACATTGAGATAACGAACAGTATTCAGGATCAAAAGTTCAAATAACAATACAAACCGGAGCAGGGCAAACATGGACCTCGAAAACATGAGAAGTGGGATCAGGTGCCATGAGGCAGTGAGCATCCCCTGCCGACCGGGCACACACAGCGTGTGCCTCTTGTCGGGATATAAGGTGAAATCTGTCGTCAATTCGGTGTATTATTTCGAAACTATCACTAATTAAAAATTTCGGGAATGCAGCTTAAAATAAGGCATACATGGGATTTATTTTTATCCTTTGAATGATTATCGTATATTTTGTATATTAATATATCAATCTAAAAATAAGAAATACATTCACAAAAACTGGAATAAATTACAATATACGCCATCAAATATCTAGATGCACAGTTCAGCAAAACTTGTAATAATAGACCAGATGGTGATCAGCTTTGTAGTGAATTCGAAGGATGTTTGTACTTAACTTGTTTCACAAACAACGGATCATGTATAACCGGAAACAACGGGACGTCTATAGAGGAACTAGACAGTAATTCTACAGATGACAAACCTGCTTCTGGTAAGGAATGGTTTTTCTCATTTCTAATCTTTCAAGGTGTATTTACATGTTTACGCATGCATTGAATTATGATTATCTTTAAACATGTCTCATAACTGCAACTTTTTTTGCAGATAACGTGGTATATTTACATTTTTAATTCCTTGTCTTGACTGAAATGTGAATTATATTTCAAAATATATGCTTTTTCCCATGTAAGACTCAAGACTTTACAAGAGCCTTTGTCAATTTTTATTTTCATTATAGCATTGGTATTTAAAGGCGTTCATTTTTTGTGCCAATAAAATAAAACACACATTAGTACTTTATCCTTTAATTCAAATCCTCAACCCCCTCTGTGCATAATTTGTAAGCAAAAAAATAATTAAATTGTTTACAATTTGTACACTTGTACAAAAAGAAATCTTAAGTACCTGAATATCCATTCCATGCTAAAATGATTTTTTTTTTGCATATTTTAAATTTTCATTTGCATTTGCGCATTTTATATCTCTTGATACATGTTATGAATATTGTATTTTTTTTAACTTTTTTTTTACTTTTTAACACCGAGTCGGCAAAAATTCAGCAATGTTTGGGTGGCGGAATAATCTAACTGTTATTCATACATGTAAGAAACGTATAATTGA
The DNA here is from genome assembly GCA_003671525.1 of Saccostrea glomerata. Classification (NCBI taxonomy): domain Eukaryota; kingdom Metazoa; phylum Mollusca; class Bivalvia; order Ostreida; family Ostreidae; genus Saccostrea; species Saccostrea glomerata. Next base: position 140,582 of record PRKT01000755.1, read on the forward strand.
AAAATTATTACAAAATTTATGCTAAATGATTTTAATTTTTTCCCTGTTCTTTTGATTAAAGAAATCAGCCTAACATCAGAGAGCTGTTCCAAACCAGAGATATGTTTAGCTCTGTATGGAGTCATTATTATCCTCCTCTTAAGTATTCTTACAAACATCTTTTTGATCGCGAGGTGAGTGTTAATTCAGCTTATTGTTATAATCGAACACAAATTATTTAACCTGTACTTAATAAGGTACATTATAATATACTAATTATAGTAAAGAAAATCATGAAATATTCAAAAGAAGTTTTGTTTAATTTTCTGCAGATTTTTACACTTATCACTATTTTTAATTTATTGTATACTTTAATATTACAGAAAATGTAGACAAAACGTTTCTTCTGTCGACGAAGAGCAGGACACAATTCAACGGAATTCAACATTATATACAAACACTACAGGTATATACGACAGAGTGGAAGATAACGCAGAATATCAAAATCTTGGACAACTAAGTCAACCTTCTAATTATGAAGAACTCATGATCAAGTGAATATACGTCTAGTTTTGACAAGCTTTTAAACTGATATATTTGTCTTAACATTTCAGATTTCAACTAAAGTAAAAAGTGATTTTGTTTATGTTTTGGTAGAAAAATAATCATCCTTTCAATTAAAATAATATACGAGTTTCAGGATATACTTTATCTTGCTGATATTGAGCTCTGCAAACCATTTATTTTACTTTGACTCTGCAGAAAATGTTTCATTACTCGCAAAAATTAATCATTGCAGATTGATGTCAACGCGATGAATAGTCATAGAAAGATACCTAGAATAATAGTTGGTTTACAATACATTGTTGAGAGCAGGTTGAACGCTCGATCCCTAAAACCTTTAAGGAGGAAATTGACACTAAGAATGAGAAAACATCCATATTTCATTGTGTCAGGATTATGCCATTTGAAAAAGCCAAACATTGCGCTAACAACCAACACGTCGCTAAAGAGTGCATAGTTGTGGAAGCGTGTTGTGTGACGGCGCAATACCGTCTTTATGTTAGCGCGACAGCGTGCTTTGTTAGCCCAGTGGCATGTTTTGTGATATCTCGACGACGTGTTGTATTAAAGCGCAACGGCGTGTTGTGTAAAATAGTGAAAGCACGAGGGTCTGTTGTAAAATCGTGTTACTGCGACTGCGTGTCATGTGATAGCCCGATGGCAGGTTGTTTAAAAGCGTGTAAGCGTGATGGCGTGTAGTGTATTAGCGCGACGGATTTTTTTTTTTTTTTTGGGAGCGCACTGTTGAGTTTTAGCAAATGGCCACCGCTCTTAGCACACAACTTAACACGTCATTGCGATAAGCCGTTTCAAGCAACACGCCATTGTCTTAATACAAATACACAAAACATACTCTTGTGCTAAATTCATTTCACAAAATACTCCGTCGAGCTAAACAAAACCGCAGATGTTATACTGTAAACGTGGAAATTTTGACGATGTCCTAATTTTGACTATTGTGAAGGTTTTTCTTTTCTCGTCAGAATTTACACTCGTCAAACTGCGCATCATATATATAGCGTCACAACAAACATAGACCATTGTACAACATTATGCTTAATTTTCTCGGCTTTCCCCTATTAAATCTAGATCAAAGTTATTGTTAATTTCTTTTGTAATTAGTTACGAAAACAAAGAGATATATTAAAATTTAAACATTAAAAAGAAACATTGAATCTAAACTAGTGTATCAAACACTGCTTGTGTAATTTAGCCTATTTATCACGCCGTGTTTGACCTAGTTTGTCACATCAGGTAATTACAAGAGGTCAATTTATTTAATCAAATCTTACACACTTAGATATTTTGTACAATCTTACACACTGTAGATACAAGTAGTCTGTACAAAAATTAAATTTTAGTGATTACGACGCTGCCTTTGTATCCCCTTGAAATCAAAGATACATAACTCTTGATTATATATTTCGTCAAAATTAACACTCGTCAATTTTCGTAAACAAGAAATCGTCAATTTTTCAACTCGTCAATATAACTACGTTTTCAGTCACACAATGTCACACATCTTTGCATTCTACAACGTGACGACGTGTTGTGTGTAAGTGCGACGGATTATTTTACTGAACACAATGTTCTTGTAAATGGTCTTATCCGGACGCCATAACATTTTATCATCCTTGCATAATCCTTTCCATTCTAATGCATTGATATTATATGTTTTGGCATAGTTCGTCAATAACAAAACTTGTTTAAAAAACACACACACACAAAATAGAAGATGTCTTTATCATGCAAGACACTGTTTATTATAAGCGTAGGCAACAGAGATTTCTTTCTTTTAAATACTGTGCAATTCATTCTGCTAATTACTGTCAATATGCTTCTGTTTATTGCCTCAACTATTTATAGTTCAGGGCAGGAGAACATGTGTTGCTTTTGGGGATGTTTTTATTTATTAAAAAAGGGAAGAAAATCCCTTTTTGACTAAAATATTTGCTAAATATTCTGTAAAAATAACACATCCTTGATTTTAAAATATGTTTCTTAAATACATGTATCGCCAAAAAAATTAATTGTTTCAAGTAATTGCAAAGAATTCTTAGATATTAAATACCAAGAGAGAAAGGGAGCTTTCATTAAATTAATTCATCAGAGGATCGCGTTTATCCAATGTTATGGATGTGATTCGTTTTAGGATCAAACAAACACAAAACATTAAAAAAGGCATGGCAAATCAGATGTTAGAGTATAGAAGAAGGATATGGAGATAACGAACACAATTCAATCTCAAAGTCCATAAAACAATACAAAATAAGAGCAGAGCAAACACAAACACAGACCTCCGAAATATCAGAGGTGGGATCAGGTACCATGGGGGAGAACTCTTACAAATAAGCACGTCTAAGCTTAACATGTACATGTAGCGTAAGTTCTTTGCATTGTGCATTCATATCTAGGTATACATTAAAGGTAATTTTTTCACTTACGAGGTCTATGAAAAAAAAATCAGTGGATACTTTTAGTGAAACTTTGGAACATTACCAGGAAAAAAATTAAATGACAATCTGAATATCCCCTGATGAATCTTTGTCTTGAGTTTATGAAACCACATTCCTACACGTACACGTATATCCTTAGGTGTTTGCATACACGTTGTCTGAATTCAGATAGTCACAGACCGTCTTGAAGCAAAACTCATATTCTTCCTACAATACGAGATACAAATTACCTTATACATATGTTTTTCAGCAGTTCTTTATCTCTAGATCTGGTCTTCGACAATGTAGTTGAGTTTCATGTTTATATATATTTCGATAAATCTAACTATTATTTTTCATTCAATTTTGCTGAGAATTTTCTTATTTCTTATTTTTTACTTTGTGCTTCTCACCTTGAAAATCTCGGTACTCATCAATTTATAATCATCTAATGAAAATCAGTAAAAATATGATAACACAATCTTTCTGTACCTTTGAAGATATCATCTCTGGTCTTCTACATTGTAGTTGCTGAACTATGGTAAAAATATCCACCTCGTCATCTTGTTGTAGCTGTTCTATGGCGTTATACACAGCAATAAATACTCCACAACAGGTTGCACAATCCCTAGAAAAAGGACAATTGTCCTCAAATTTTATTTAACAAACAGATATGCTAGAACTCGTTTCATTGTATCTTAAGAAAAGTTGAAAAAGTTCTAAGTGTAAAAAATGAAGTTTCATTCCATTGAAAATGTTTTAATAATTATATTTAAAAAATGTAAATGTATTTGAACATACTTGGAAACAAGGGCTATCGGTCCATCTTGTTCACATTTTCTTTCAAGGCAAAAAAGTTTTATTAGTTCAGTTATTGTAGATGGTTCCTTTGGTAGGATATCATTGGAATTCCAATCAAGAATTTCAAAAATATGCACAATGTGCATCTGATTACCCTATAATAAAATGCACTTAAAATAAGTCCCCAAGTCGATCTGATAAAAAGGTTTGGACTAATTTAAAATCCTAAAAAGATCTTTAAATTTTTCAATAACTTTATTTACGCGTGACTTTTTACAAATTTTATTTTTACAATACAATTAAAAAAATAAATAAAAAAAAGTATACGTGGTGGATTGATAGTATGTTTTTAACGTCCCTTTCGAGAATCTTTTACTCATATGGAGATGCGACACATGCTGGGGGGATGCAATATTTTGTATTATATTCGGCACTTACGGCCAATGAACACTTAGGAGTCTTTTTCGTACCGGGTTTTACCGCGACACGAGACCTGGGTTTATATGGTCTCACCGAAGGACCGGTCTCCATGTCCCCCAGTGGGATTCGAACCGGCAACGCAAGAATCAACTCCTTACTCTGCGACTCTTGAGGAGACGCTCTAATAACTGCGCCACTCGGGCGACATTTAAATATAAATATATACATTTGTGGTATCTCTCTGTTATACAAACATACGGAGAACAAATATCTTCAATTTTGTATGAAGTTTGTCTGAGGTCAGAGGTCAATACGTGACCTAATCACACGGCGCAATTATATCTACCGGTGCATAAATATAAAATGACTTGCTCTCCTAGCATTTCATGTATAAAAAAAAATGAACAAAATATGCAAGTAAAATAATAATTATTTTATTTAAAACGTTAACAAGTATTTTATACAGTTTTTTTGGCCGTCGATTTAACCTGTGTATACATAGAGAATATACCGATGGAAACTAGGGCATAGCTTTTGTTTACAAGTTTTATGTCATTTTTTTTCAGCTGTACAGTCTCTAACGTTTGTCCTTATTTTTGGTGGACTTTTAGTTAAATCTTCATGATAAACCTTAATTTTTCCATCAAATTCTACTCACGATAAATGTGTAAATCTGTTGGAAAATTTCAAAGCATGGCATCACGCCACGAACAGCTGACAAGCACCTCGGCGCTGTCGTAGTTCAATGTAAGTTTTCGCTAGTGTCCCCGTGTTTTGTTTACATCATAAATATGCCTTTAGTTATTGATATCGTATGTTAAACGTTTTTGATCTTAAATACTTGATTGTAAATTAACTGGCACTGTCAAGTGTTTACATCCATCGGATCATCCATCCTTTTCTGGCGACCGAAATTCCTCCAGCTTTTTATCATCGATCTTCGGACGTGTTTCTTATGTCTTTTCAGCATTAATTATCAATTTTCACGAATAGAAATATTCCCCGACAAAAATTTGTTCACTACTGACCACAGGTAGCCTTTCACAAAATATTCCTTTAGAAATAAAATCCTTAGCCTGCTGAATTCGAAGCGTAACCGCCAATCAAGCCGATTTACACCTTGCGTCATTTAAAAAAAAATCTACGACGGACGGTTAGTGCAATCATTTATTTTCGAAAATGTTAAATCGTCTGTCTCAAATGTATATATGTAATAAATAACAAGTTTATAAACTTCAATGGGAATTTAAGTGAGTCGGTACGCGATCAAATCTTCTGAGAAGGCCTTCGGCCTTCACAGGATTTGATCACGTGACCGACCCACTTCAATTCCAATTGAAGTTTTTAAACTTGTTATTTATTTCTTGAATGTACATATGATGGCCCAATTTATGGATATATATTATGAAATGTCTTGTGGCTCTATTTTTAGCATTGAGCACGTGGAGAAGTAAACAAAACTTGGTAAAAAATGCAATATCTAGAAAAATAGAACGTTTAGAAAAAAAGCACACTGGTCCAAATGTTCCTTTGTGTGTTAATTTAAAAAAAAACTACCTATTCATCAGGTTTAGTCATATTTAAAAAAAAAAATTCATAGAGCAGGCTACAACAATTCTTATAATTACATGTAATAATTGCTGGATAACATTGCCATTGTTACCGAATCTACAATTTTTCTTTATATTCCTTCAGAAGGTTGCTACAGTTTTGGCCAAATTTTGGTACATTAGTGAACTAGGATACAAGATAATTCCTTTTCAATTTAATTATTTTTTTTTAATTTAAAAAGGGTTAGGTATTCGATTATTTTGTGTTGCAGTGGTTGAGAAAATAAGTTTAAAAATTGTAAAACCAATCATTGATTAACGAAGATTAGGAAGTCTAACACGCATCCGTGTTTTCAGTCACATTTCGACTTCGCGCATCTTCCTCCATGGTTAAATTTTCAAACAGGGAGAACCCTGAAAAGATTTCAACTCAAATCTTTTTTTTTCTTTTTTTGAAATTTTTTTCAATGGAAGATTTTTTTAAAAGCTGCCGTAGAGCCGTTTCTGGTCTTTGATCTATCGCTCTTAATAAAACATTTCATTTTTCGAATTTTATTGGCTGTTTTGCAATCAAGCATAATCTGTATATATATACGATCCAAGAACATTTAATGCTCCTTGTTGTATTCGCTTTTCAATTGCTTATTTCACATTTTTTAAAATTTAGCTTCGAAATGAAATGCTTTCGAGCAATATCAAACAAAAAAACTTTAACAAAGAAGAAAAGGTACGGGACGCCATTGCATATTTAAATAACAGTAAGGATTATCGTTTAATAATTACCCCGCACTGTCCTTGGGATGTATACAGTCATGTATTTTAAATCAAAAAAAACTTACACTTTTCGTTTTGATTTGAATGTCCGTTTTTCGCAAGACATTTGTCATCATTGTAGATGTTTTCTTTTTGACTTCATATGGAGCCAACTTAACAGTTTTTACTTCGTCGTCAACCCAGTCTATAAGCTTTTGAAAGGAAGAAAAAGGTTACACAAAAATCGTTAGTTTCAAAAACGATCAAATTGGAACTTTGGTAACATTAATTACCTCTTTGTTTTCTGATAAAGGGTTAAAGGAAATCAAAAATGACGAGTTGTGATCCACCAACAGTCGAACGAAATCAACTGTGGCCCCTGATACTGGATATTGTGCTGAGATAAACTCATCCGCTCGTGTAAACGACTAAAATAAAAATTTCAGAAAATTAATCCTCTACAACTCTTAGTTTTCAGCGGGTGTTTTCTTTCTTTTCTTTTTTATTATAACAAAGATTTGTTATCTAATGTAAACTATTTACAATTTCAATTTATTTAATGTAAAAGAGTTATTTGATGTATTCTACTGACTCATAACTTGCATATATACTTTTTCGAAGGCATATTATTGCTTGTTTCTTTATAAATATTTTATTATTTGAGAAGTGGTTATTACCGACACATTCACAGCATTATAGTATTGTCCTCGTCCTTTGACAGTTGAGGTTAAATGGACCAGATATCTGTCAACTAAAATTATGTCAAATTATTTGAATAGTGTCCTTGTACACAAAAAAATACCGTTCTGTCTATATTAGTTAAAACAGGCAATGCGTTTAAATAACCTGGTAATACAGAGTTGGTAAAATTAAGCATGTCGTTCTTTCGACCCGTTTCGAAATTATCTTCATCGTAGTTTGGCTTTAAACTAGTAACCACCTGAAATTAGAATAAGAAAAGTAGAGTGCCTTTTTTTATGTTAATAGCACATAAACAGCAACAGAAATAATATCAGCAAGCTAGGCTTCATCAAAATGTACGTGAATCAGTCTGATTCGCGAGTAAGTTAAGGCAACGTCTATGAATGAATTAAAACGCATAAGGGCTGAACTTCTTGCACAGAAAAAGTTAAAACTTGTTCTCTTATATTGGTACACACGACATGCCCCACCAAGTGCACATTATCGTCATATTATGACGTCATATCCGTACTACACAAGTTTAAAAGGAACATCAACAATATAGCTTCGGCGCAATGACATACTCAACTTTGTTCTTCAAAAACAAGGTATTATTAGACGCAGAATATTACGAGGATTTAAGATATTGCTGCAGAAATGTCGACAGTGCGATTGTTTAGTTACTATTCCCAAATTTTTAAGTTGAAACAGGGTAAAAATTCACTGTCCAGTGTATAAGTCGCCATATTATTTAAGACGGGAGACGTAGATAAACAGAAGCATATATGCCAACGTGGACAATCTTACATTTTTTGTAAACAGTATCACAAATATTATGTAAAAAACAGATTAAAATGCATAATTATGATGCTTAAAGTTCCTAAATACTTACTACATATAAGATACTTTTGAATTGTGAATATCAGGAAAACTATTTTATATTAGAAGTATAATAAAGAAAATGCCTGAATGAAGCTACCTGAGCAGGAGTTATTACCCTTGTCAACATTTTTCAAGATTGAATAAATGATTTAATAAAGATAGTATGCATTTTTTAAAATTCTTTTACATAACAATACTTATCATTACACTTATGGAAAATCATTCTTCTAAATATATTGTTCCAATGGGTTATGAATTTAATGTCTACTAGAATAAATGAAATATTTAAACAACTTTTAAAAGAAATTATAGAATTATTTCCGATACATTTTAATTTGAATTCATTGGCCAAAATTGTCATGTTAGGAAATTTTTCTTCAAAAATAAAATCTTCTTTTTTTTTTGGATAATTTAATTTGGTTTATATTCAATTTTTGAAAAAAACCTATAAATCTGTGCGGCGATAGACAGAATCAAATATTTGAATTTCTTTTTTTTTTTTAGACTGCACAAAGTTAGAAATTGCAATATATGCAGATGGAGAATACATGTATAATCAAGAATATAAAATACTATTATTGGTCTATACTGTTTTCATTTTTATTTAATTATACTTGCAATTACTTTCAAAAAGTTTAGAAGTAGTGGTAAACATTGCATATCACACTGTTTTAATTTGCGTCTGATTTTGATGTATATTAATTTATCAGTTTTATTTGATTGGGATAACATAAAACAATTAATTGAAAAAAATCTTAATATAATATTTAGAATTTACGCAAATTGTATAAATAAAAAATTCTTCATAATTTTGTTGATATATCGCATATGAATTAATTCCCCTATACACATTCCTGTAAAAGACACGCACTTAGCGTTAACCCGAAATATTGAAAAGCCCGCAAAATAATGTCAAAGAAATTGTGGCGTCGTTTAATCTCGCAGTGACGTTATACATGTAATTTCTGTACACTGACGTCACAGCCAGAGGGTTAATAACAGTTTTTGCAAAAACCTATGACATCACAGGAGGGTGAAATAACTTTAAGTATAAAGAGTGCACCAATGCATCGTTACTTCATGTTTTTTGTGACTTCTTGTTATTGAGCCAAGCTCAAATCAGGTTTACTGAAGTCTTCATCTTTCATTTTAACTATAGTCTGGTCCGATTTTTAGAAAAAAATACTTCTGACGGCAAATAATTATTATTTGGTCCAGCATAGATTTTTAGCCTAATTCGAGTATGCTGAATCTGAAAAAAATATGCTGGCCTTCATGAAAATGGCGTTAAAGAGGTCAAAATGGCGATTCAAAATGGTGGACATCCAATTTTTCTAATTTTCTCTCAATATCGTTAAAAAAGAAGAAATAATGTGTGAATATCTTACTGAGTGTAATACAAGTATAAAAATGATAATAGAATGCTAACATTATTAGTTTTACTCAGAAAATTTAGCCGTTTTTACACTTAATTCGAATTTTCTCTGATTTATTTGTCTATTGTTTCTTTATTCTTCTTTGTTCAGGATTTTACATTTGCAAATATCCATACACTGCAAATTTGTATTTTTTCCTCTACATCTCACTATTCTACAATTGAATAATGGTGCAGCTGTAAGTTAAAAGTCAAAATGGCGATTCAAAATGGCGGATATTCCTTTTTTTCAAATTATTTCTTAATGTCGTTTACATAGGAGAAATGATTTGTGAATATCTTACTGAGCGAGTACAATTAACTAATGTAAAATTCCAGTAGAACACTAATATGAACACTTTAAAACGGAAAATTTAATCTTTTAAGTTTAAATGTGTTAATTAGCTCAAAACTCAAAATGACGTCATATTCACTCGAATTTCGTAAAATACTCAAACTGCTTGATTTTGAAAATGAATTACACTTTGTTTTTTATATATAATTATAGTATATTGATTATTCCATTAAATATGAACACAAAAAAAATATCAGAAAAGATTCATTTTTTCTGGAAATAGTTAAAACAAACTCGACTTAAGAGTTTCCAAATTTTCCCCCTCGTATTTGACCGTGTTCCAAAGCCTTTGAGCCCCCGTCCACCTAAAATCACTCCTGAATCCAGTCTTTATCAACTCGCATTTCTACCTCAACATCCCTCAGCACACCATCAAATATATTTGAGGAAATTCTTTTCCGATTTCATCGAATGCTTTTCAGCACTTATAAGAACTTAGTATTATCCCCTAACATCTTCTATTTCAGCTTTATTTTATATGTTTCACTCTGTCTTCGGAATTTTGGTGTTTTCAACACTCAAGTAAAAAGGTGCCCTGTGTCAAGGATGACAACCCACTTGGCACGTAAAAGATCTTTTCTCTGGAGTTCGAAAACGAGTAAGCTCACAGGGGGTCACTAGAGAACCAAAATCCTCCAAAAACCGATTATTCAAACTGATAGTCCGCCGAAACATGGCTGAAAAATAGCCGACTCGGCGTTAAACAATATACAGTCAATCAACACTCAAGGAACAATACATTTATGTTCAAATGTTAAAAGTCTATTTTGTTTTCCAAAACCTTACGCAAAATGAAGAAGAGGTACTGTGAGCAATTAGCTCACTAAATGATACCCTCGTCACCCATATGAATACACAGTGTCCATGTTTTGCTATGTGAAACCCAAAATATGTGTTGGATCAAAAAGTAAAAGAGGAGGTGCACAATGGCAATATGTAACAAAGATTCTGTGAAAGTTTATCAAATTTCATTCAGTAGTATGAGACGAGTTGCGGATAAGAGACGGGTACCCCAAAGCGTAAAAGACGGACGGACGGATATACCGACTACTCTATACCCTCCCGCTTTTCAATTGGAAGGGGGGGGGGGTAAAAATATATCTGATATTCAAGACATGTAGCTGTTTATTTCGTGACCGCGTATAGATTTGTTTTCTTTTAGGGTAGAAAGGTCATTCTATTAGCAAAAAAATTCTCAAACTTCATCATGTGGAATCACATTGTGTGCATATTTTGGTGAGAAAAGTTGTAAAATTATGCAATTTAATAGCGCCTGCAGATTCCTCGTGATTCCTATCACTTACAAGCTTCCGTGCCAATAGGCCTAAGCCATTCTTGACTTCGATCTAGTCAACACTTCTCTTGACAACAAAATTTTCTTGAACACTCCAAGAACTTTACAAGGCAACTTGATCCACACTTCTTCGTTAGGATAGTGTAAAGTTGTATCAAGAATCGAGGGAGGATTGAACACAAACATTTTCTTCTTTCAGATTTTGTAAATTTCAAAATTTTTGAATTTATATACACTGTTCAATACAAAATTGGTGGAGGAGGACCGTTCACACCATGAAATATTTGAGAATGCAGTTGAATTTTTGACTGAGAATAACAAAATGCAAATGTAGGGACAGAGAATCAGAGCTGGACAATCAAAAAAATTTATGGTTTACGTATATTATACTGATAACTCTTAATAGTTTATGTTTGGATATTATAATATATTCAGATTTATATGATGTAACAATTACTAGCCCTCTAATTGCTTGTGGGTCATCATTTAAAAAATCATACTAAGTTATATTGCACTAGATCTTCCACATGAACATAAACATTTTTTTCTACACTGTACTAAAATTAGATCAAGGATTTCCAACAACTTATATGATTTAGCAACCCTCGAACTACAATGTTCACTCGCCTTAATGCTCGGTGAATACTGCTTCTGGGGTAGCTTAATTTTCAAATTGTCCTCAAAGCAGCAATTATTGTATGATATCATTAACTTTTTATATGAAGAAGCATGAAACATGTATGACGGATAATAGGAGAAATGTCTTCGGAATTGTCGTCAAAAATTTATCTTAATAATAGAAGTAATTAAACAAAAATCCGTTTTATAAAAATCCTGAGTCATTAATGAAAATACCCATTAACTTTCATTACATGAACATTATTTCATGAATAAAGAAAAACCTGTTGTTTATTTTCTGCAAAACAAATCAGAATTAAGCAGTTTAGGAATTTTACGAAATCGAGTGTATAAAACGTCATTCGAATTGCCATTTTGAGCTAGATAACACATTTTAAATTTAAACGACTAAATTTTTCGATTTGAAGTTATCATACTAGTGTTCTATTGGAATTTTACGCAGTTGTACATCGCTCAATAAGACATTTACAAATCCTTTCTCCTATGTAAACGACATTAAGAAATAATTTGAAAAAAAAGGAATATCCGCCATTTTTAATTGCCATTTTGACTTTTAACGTACAGCTGCACCATTATTCAATTGTAGAATAGTGAGATGTAGAGGAAAAAATACAAATTTGCAGTGTATAGATATTTGCAAATGTAAAATCCTGAACAAAGAAGAATAAAGAAACAATAGACAAATAAATCAGAGAAAATTCGAATTAAGTGTAAAAACGGCTAAATTTTCTGAGTAAAACTAATAATGTTACCATTCTATTATCATTTTTATACTTGTATTACACTCAGTAAGATATTCACACATTATTTCTCCTTTTTTAACAATATTGAGAGAAAATTAGAAAAATTGGATGTCCGCCATTTTGAATCGCCATTTTGACCTCTTTAACGCCATTTTCATGAAGGCCAGCATATTTTTTCGGATTCAGCATACTTGAATTAGGCTAAAAAACTATGCTGGACCAAATAATAATTATTTGCCGTTAGAAGTATTTTCCAGCCTTCTTTTTAAAAATCAGGACCAGACTACTAACCATATCTCATAGATTATTAAGTTTTATACACCTTTTCCCCTATTGTGACACATACACTTAAATTTACGCTAGAAATCGTACTGTTTTATATGCAAAGAACTAACGTATGATTTTTTTTAAAATCACGTTTACAATATCATCTGATGTGCATTATAGTATCGATTCAAAGTCAAATTTGCTGCAAACAAAATTTAAGGATATTTCCATCATTTGATATGATTAGGAACAGGAATAGATATTACAAACTCTTTTTTAAAAAATGGATATAACAGCTTCAATTTATAAGAATGAAATGAATGTCTCACCGCATAGATTTAAATTTTTTAATGATAATTTCAAACATTTAAAGCATTATTTAAAGTGACAATTTTTTTCATATTTAAAATAAGAAAAGCAGAATTTTAAACATCATTGAACGTTTAAAAATTTTAGAAATTAATTTTTTGCATCATTAACATTTACAATAATTCAAAAGGTGTATATAAAAATTTTGGCAATGAATTTCTGTTTTGATAATCTTTCCTTAATTCCTGGGTCTTTTGAAATAATAAATGTAATGATATAAGTTATCTCCTTGATGAAATGTCCATTGATATTTTATTCATTTTAAGGTTTCAAAATTGAAAATACTTGCATTGAACTCATTTCTAAGACGCTTCCGTGTTTCTTGTCTCCCCGTGTCCCCATACAACTCGATAAACTCTCTCCTGCCGACAAATTTCCTTATGCTTTTGAAATATTCGTGCAGTACATGATAAAGAAAAGCATATTGATCCTACAATCCCAAACATATGTTTCTTTGTAAATTCTTAAGAATGTGTCTAGACTATTACACAAAACAACACATATTCAGTCAGTAAAACACAATTAAAAAAATTGTCAACAGTAATTAAACTTACGGCATTTTGAACCATGGTCATTCTATCTTTGCGCATGCTCTTTACAAACTCGATGATGTTGATTTTGCCCTTTTCGTCCCCGTATCTAGACAGGACGTCCAAGGCAATAAATGTCCCAGTTCTACCTATACCTGCACTTTAAGACAATGAGGCAAATCAGTTATTTCAAAATGCAGGTACACTGCACATATTTACTTCCTTTTTGTGTGTAATTTACCCACTTAAAATTAAAATTGCAAAATCTTTCTCGAGATGCAAGATTTAAAATACTGCTTATAATAAAATAAGAAACAACATGACTTTTAAACAAAATTCGGTTCATTAAAATTATTAAATCTTATTAAAAAATAGAAGTAAATATTTGCTTGTATTTTGAAATTTTTACAATGTATATTTTGTTTAAGTAAAAATAATGGATAAGATGTAATGTAGAGAATAATACATACCCTTTTCAATATCACATTCTGTATCAGCCCGAGACACCAATATCAGCCGGAAGGCCGAAAACTCAAGGGCTGATATTGGTCAAGAGCTGATACAGGATGTGATGTGGAAAAGAGTATGTTTTATTATCCTTACTACAGTACATATCAACTTGGGGGGAAATCATGCACAGACATCAGAATGTAATAAATTAAAGTATCTTAATGAAAAAGTCTTGAATATGTCAACAGTTTTGAATCACACCTGCAATGTACGATGATGGGATAAAGTGATGGTCTAATTTTGTGCCGAAAGTGACGGAGAAAAAATAGCAGGGAAAGAGGATTTGGTGTCCCATGATCAGGCCAGCGTTTGAAATGAAACTGCACAATTGTCCTTGACCCAGTGACCTGATTTATAAAACAACGTTGGTTTCTAAAAGTTTCTAGCTGGAATAAATCTTATTCAAGTTTGTGGACTTATTAGAAGTTTGACAGCTGAGGAACATGTTATATAAAACCTACCTTATCCTTGCGCAAATTGATTGTCCTGACAACATGGTTAGCATACACTTTCTCTTCAATTAACCTCACAGAAAATGGTCCAATATATACTTCAGTCCCTTCATTTGGCCAATACTGGTGACATTTTACCTATTGTGTTAAGGACTAATTATAAGGTTTTTAAAAATGTTTTTGTGCATAAAGCTAATAAGAAATTTCGTGTCAAGGGATTCAAGGCACAAAATGAATGAATATTTTGACGTTGTTCTGCTAACCTTTGGTCCCTCAATAAGATTGGTCAACATAACAATGTATTCAACATGCTCCTGCCAAACAACAATAGTATTAGGCATGGGACCTTTAGGAAAGTGCAAATTCTATTTAGTAAAGTTTTTTTTAATATATTTTATAAAACCGTGTTGATTTGTTAATGGTTGAAATTGTTTAAAAAAAGGTGTTTATTTTGATAAAGACTTTAACCACAATTAAATTTCATCTTTTACTTAGTGTTTAAAGATATACCTTTACATGCAATATACTCTCGTATCCCCGTCATATTCTTTAGATAAGAAGAAAAAGTTTATTACATGACTGTATGATATCTTTGTTGACTTATGCTAATAGATTTGATTATTTTTTTTATAACAATTGCTTGTAGGAAAAAAACTTACCTCCATGTAACTTGCATTTATATAATCTGAAGAATATCTCTCGGTTGTCTCCAAAAGAACGCGGGAATGATCATCTTATAAGTAATGAATAAAAAGGATGAAGTATTATTATTCATATATAAAGATAAAACTGTTTTCTTTAGATCATTTAATGTTTTTCTAATATAAGGAATAAACGTTACAATGTCAAATTAAATGTTTTGGTGCATGTAGCATTCAATATCATTGATTTTGAACCAATATTTTAAATACGTTAACAAGAAATCATTCATAGTCTTACGTGTGCCTTTAATCATATGTTAGTAGTCAGTGTGGTCATTGCCCATATAAGGAATTTCTTTCACATGTATTTTAGCAAGAATCTTTAACAAAAATATTCAACATGCTCATCGATCAAACCAAAAGGCAACTGAAGAAATTCAAGAAAACATTTAAATACTTAATCTTTTTCGTGATTATTCTTATTATTTTCTATGCTTTACACGTGAAAGTTGAACTAGTATAAAATTTGATGAAATGGTATATTATTTCTATCTTTGATATAATGATGCAATATGAAAGTACATATAAAAAACATACATGGGAATACAGTTTTAAATCTATTTTTCGGCAAGTTTCCTTCCAGGGTTGCGGTTTTGCATTCAAATCTGACTCCATAAGGAAGCGACTAAATAAAGAGAAAAATAGTGTACATTGAGATTTTTTCCAATACCCATGACATCATTTGATAATGGATACACCTTAAGTCGTAAAATTTATGAAATAAACACTTTTCACAAAGAAAGAAAATGAAATATATTTCCAGCAAATAAGGTAAAGAAATATGAAATATAGTAAGTTTGCTCATAGGTTATCTACTTTACAAAACGGAAATATTGAATAGGAATAGAGTAATACCTTAAATTCTTTAATAAAACCCTCATGTTCATTTGCTTCTTTTTGTTTAATGATATTTGTTAGATCCTTCACACTTATATCCTTAGCCATTGACAGGTTATTATAATAAACGGCTTCTTCCGGTTTCTCTTCATAAGGTTCCTCTTCGGGATCCTCAATAGGGACCACTGAAAAGGCCCTGTTGGTGTATCCTTTGTAGGAGTAACAAATAATATCGCATCAAGTTATGGGTCTTTTAAAATTTTGTTCAGATGAAAAAATTAGTTTAAATCAGTCCTTTATTTTCATACAAAATTTAAAGTTTAAACAAGAACTATCTTCAAATCACAAAAATTACGATTCCAGATTTTGACACTGTAAGAATATCATTTTGTAGACGTTGTAAAATCAATATCATGAGATATTTTTCAATGACAATGTTTTTCACAATTTCTTAAAACAATTTTCTATTCAGATTTTTTTTTTGCATTATAATGTAGTTCTTTTTATCACCCGTAGTGTTTCTATTAGAGGGCATATGGATCTCCAGGGTGGAGGGATTGTTACTACCTGTGTGTCTTCTTGATCTTAGTTTCAATGGAAAAACATACAACTTATTTTTTTTTTTTTAAATCGACTTTACACAGCATTTATGACGTCTACTGGTTGAAAAAAAAACTTGCATTAAGATAAAGATGGTTTAATTAAAAAATCAAACAGTATATAATCCAAAATAGTCTTTCTTGTTCTGTATGTTATGTATAGTAGCACGTTTGAATAATATATTTTAAAGTTTACTCATATGTTGTGTATGCATGCATCTACCATACATTTTGCGAATTTATTGTAAAACTACGTTGAAACCCATCTTGATTTGATATCTTTGTCAATGATCAAAATAATCTGTGTCCATATTTTTTTTCTAAATGACATCTTGAGCAATTACGAAAGAAAAAAAATGTAATGTTGAATACCCATACCTGCACACAATAATGACGATTATCACAACTATGAAAAGGAGTAAGGCACCACCGCCTCCAGCACCAAGAAAAGATATTGGGACCCCACTTGTTTCTGTTCTTTTATAAATTTCTGAAGTCTGCAATTCTAGAAGATATAAATAATATTATTAGGCATTCAGATTTAAATTAATAGGGTTAGAAATACTGAAGCCAGATAAACATGCATGTATATATTAAAATACAGCAGTTAAAGTACGAGTAGATGAAAGGCAGAGCTGTTTCCTTCTATCATCTCTAAAAATACTTAGCTTAGTCTAGTGTATTATTTTTTAAAATTCCTTCAAAAAACTAACTCTTATTGTACTTTTTATGAAACTTAAGGTTTTTCGGTTTTAGTTTTCCATC
Organism: Saccostrea glomerata; assembly: GCA_003671525.1. Classification (NCBI taxonomy): domain Eukaryota; kingdom Metazoa; phylum Mollusca; class Bivalvia; order Ostreida; family Ostreidae; genus Saccostrea; species Saccostrea glomerata. Next base: position 158,122 of record PRKT01000755.1, read on the forward strand.
GTACAAACTCTAAAAAATAAAAGATTTTTCAAAATACGTTTTCATTAAATAAAGGTTGAAATCCATTTTTTGATACAGATTTTATTCCTGACCGTTGAATTATTCAGCTGATATGTCTACGATTTTTTTTCTCTCCCGATTTTGACAAGAACAGGGTAAATGTGACCTGTGTTCAGGGTATGCTTAATCCTTTATGGCACCTGATCAAACATTTTTAGGTCGGTAAACTGTAAACTTGCATTTGTTCATTATGTCCATATCTGAGTCAATGATATTTTCAAAGATTTTTTTTTCATATAGTAAAAAAATGATGCTGAGAAAATTTATCCACATTCCAGGGGAGAATGATACTTAGATTATTTTGATCAATTATTATTATAAATGCATTTTGAATACAGAAAACTATCCTCTGTTAACATCTTGTCATTACCTTGTGTGCATTCGTCATCAGTAAAATCCCCATAACAGCCACCAACACATGATCCATTGTTAAAACATGTCGAATTATAACAATGTTCACTACATTTTATTTCGCAGAATTCACCATAAAAATATGGACTACATTCTTCAAAAAGAAATTCACAAAGAATGAAACAGAGATTTTATATATTTGAAGTTATCCGAGAAATGTTTGAGTTCTTGTTCTGTGTAGATATAGCAAGACAAAACATTATGTAATGCAAGACATTTTGTCGATTTATGACAATGTACATGTAGTTTTTATTTATGAAATTATTAAAAACAATTTAACTGAAAACTATAAAAAAAAAAAAAAAATACACACACATACATAATCCATACATTTCATTTCAAAATTATCTTTGAAATACTTATTAATTGAATTCTGTGTTTGAAAATGACCTGTTTAAAGATAATATTTTACCTGCATACCTGCACACTTATCCTCTTTCCATCCCTTTACACAACTGCAGCTTCCGTTCATGCGTGCGCAGCTCCTTGAAAGACAACCAGATCCACATATTTCATGACACTCCTTGCCAAACTTTCCTTCTACACAACCATTATCACAATAGCCTGTAACTCTGTTGCATCCCTTAAAACAGTCGGGGTCACATGTTTTATTGCAAGTGTCCTTGAAGAATCCCGTTTCACACCCATTGGTGCAAGCTCCTGTGACGTTATTGCACAGCTGTCCTTTGCAGTTGACGCTGCACTTCTTAGAACAATTCTTGCCAAGGTGCGAATCATTGCACTCTGTAAAATGATTTATATCTAATTCTAAATTATGAAAGATTGTTTTGAAAGTACACTTAAAATATACATTAAAAAACAACAAGCCATTGTGACATCAAAAAAGCAGACGTACTTATCTGCGTTTACCACTTAACCGATGACATCGTGATTATATATGACATCGATGTAAGCTTTATCACATTACAACCGTACTGCTCTTATACAAAAAAAATGAACAGTTCCGAGCCCAATATATAAGATTATATTACTAGCCTAACAATGACATAAGATCTGCAAGCACTTACGGTTACAAAAGCTTCCTGTCCAGTTTGATGCACATCCATAATTACATTCTCCAGTAACGAAATTGCAAGTGTTAAATCTACAAAATGTGCTGCATGCATGATTACACAGTTTACCGTAGTAGCCATTTTTACACGCAGTGCATGTACCAGAAACTCGATCACAACTCTGGGGATTACACAGAGAACTACATTGATGCTCACATTTGGGTCCATAATTAAGTTCTTTGCATCCAGTGGTGCAGTTTCCAGAAAATGGATCACATTTTCCATCTTTACAATTAACACTGCATGCTACAGATTGAAAAAAAAGTTAATTTAATTTTATGTATTTGTACATGTAGATGATACTAAGAGTGAACTACTTTCAAGTTAAAATCATATTAATGAAACAAAAAATAATATTAAAGTTTAATATTTTTCTCTTACGACAGGAACCATCAATGATACTGCAAGTGGAACATTGACAATTTTCGCAAAACTCTCCAAATTGTCCTACACTGCAACCTGCAGATACATTTAACAAATTATTTTTAGAAGAATAGAACACAAACTGTTTCACACACAAACAGATCCTCAAACGCACCCTCTCACACAAACACCATCCAACACACATAAAACTGAATCACTGCAATATCACACTACATGGATTCTTCTTAGCAAAAAGGAAGTTGTGATTTAAAAATTCGTTGCAAAAGTTCAAAATTCTTTTAGTTTGTATCCGAAAATAAAAGTGTTGGCCATAAAAGAAAAAAAGCTTTTAGACGAAATAAGAAAAACAGTGAAGGACAGAAAGACAAAAAATAGTCAAAACAAGTTAAGACATCACTAATTACCATAAACTTCTATTTAACAGATTTCTAATATAGCGCCATTCACTGGATCATCTTCCGGGGCGTCATAGGTAGTCCCCACAATGACGTATCTCGCTGTGTGCCTACAAGGAATTTCGATGTAAGCTGGGGGTACATTAGGTTCTTCAGTTTCGTCTTTGTAACAACTTATTCTTTGTGATCCTGAAGATACGCTTGCCGATGTGTTAGACACATCTAAGAAGAATTGACGAAAACGGTAAGGAGGCCATCTTGCTAAAATTATATTAGATAAAGCGATCTTTAAATATCTCTCTACAGTAAATACAACAAATTAAAAAATAATTATGATTAATGCATTAAAACCGAATAGAAACGGAATTTGTAAATCTTCGATACATAAATAAAGGACACAAATAAGAGCGACTTTCTTAGATTTTACGACAACATACATGTATCGTCTTATTACGGAATCATCGCCTTGAAAAAAGTCAGCGCTGATGTCAAAGCTACCATAAGTGGATGAGGTGTGCATTTTTTATTTACTCCCAGGTGTTTTTTCCAGGAAGACCGGAATAAAAATCACAATCTATATGAAGTCCCTTTTCCCTGAAAAATTTGTAAATAATGAATGGGAAAGTAGATCTTTTCACCTTATGATTATAATTTTAGATGAAAATTATTCGCCAATTTGAATCAACAGCGTCAATTGGATAACTTTCTACCATGTTTAACAAATTAATAAAGATTGTGCATTATTTTATTCTTTGATTTCCAAAAAAAAAAAGTGCTGACTAGCTGTGAAACAAGAGCGGACCAAACTGCGCATGCTCCTCTTTAATTATGTCTTCAGTCTAGCTATATTGCTGATGATATGAGCAATAAAGTAACATACGACCAAACGAAAAATGGGAGTGACTCATTTGATATTATCAACATTCAACAAAAATCACGTAAATATTGATGATTCGTAATGAGTTTGTTTTATTTTTGAGTGCACGTTTAAGCTGTGATGAGTAATCGATGCGTGGGGTTGTATTGTAGCACAATTGTATAAAATATGCTCAGAATAATTGATACGTTTTGTAAATACTGTAATTAAATAAACATAAAGGAAAACTAACTTTTCTCCAACAATTGTACCGATAAACACCTTGCAGTTGCTATTTCAAATGTTTAATTTATTATGGAAAATAAATTATGTAGATTGATTAAATTGTTGATTAAATGATTAAATTGGTCCTCGTGGTCGCCGGTAAGGCATAGTAGAGTGTATTGCTCTAGTGTCGTAAGGAGTTGATCCTTGTATCGCGTCCTAGATTCCACTGTGCTACGTAGAAGCGGCGGGTCCTTCATTTGAAACCGTGTAAAAAATGATTGATTATTTGGTTGTATGTTGTTTAATGTTCCTCTTGAAAATTTTCAATCATATCCAGACGACACCACTTGCCGGTGGAGGGCTACAAATTTTGTACTATGCTCGGCACTCAGGTCCTTTGAGCAATAAGGGGTCTTTTTCGTGCCAGCACCTACTACGACATGGGGCCTGGGTTTATACGATCTCATCCGAAGGACCGGTCTCTGCGTAGGATTCAAACCCGCGACGTAAGGATTGACTCCTTACTTCGCGGCTCTAGAGCAAACGCTTTAACCACTGCGCCACGCGGGCGACCGGTGTAAAAAGAGATCACTTGTCTGAGTAGGTTCTGACACGAAAAAATGCTTACTGCTCCGAGGTCTTTAGTGTCGAGTACTGGTCTAAAATTGCAACTCTCAGTCTGCAAGTTGTGACTTTTTATGAAAATTATCGAAGGGACATTGCAAAATTCAATGTATAACGACCATATTATATACCTAATAAATGAATGGTCCGATTTTTTTATTCAAGGTGGCATTTTGAAGATGTAATCAAGTTAAAATGCTCCACTAAAGGAATTTTCATTATTGTCGAATCAATTGCACCTTGAATTTTACATTGATTTCTATGTGCAGTGCATGTTTTTATCAGATACATAAAAAAGCAATTTGAATTTCAAACAAATCTTTTGGTGAAAATATGCATAAACTCCCTCTTTATTGAACTATGAAAGAAAATAGATCATTTACCACAGAAACTTTGAGAAAACAAAAATTTTCTTCTTTTCATCAAGGGCAGATAACTTTTCAAAAACTCCTTGCATTTTATCAGTTTTGTGAATTTGGTTCATTTCACTTTTATCGTTATCTACCAATGATTTTTAACTAGTTTAAAATGATTTACAATCGTTCAAAATCCCTTCATTATACATTGAATACCTTACGTATTGCAATTGTAAAAGATTATATTTTGGGATAACAATGAACTAGAAATAAAAAAAAATACACGTACTTTCATTTCGGTAATATATTTTGACGGAGTTCAAACTAAAGTAGTCCCTAAGATCCACTTGTAGCCAAGCGTTCGGGTAACCAAAAGCAGTGTGTGAACATTGCGTATAGTTTGTCTGAATTTTTTTACCATCGGTTGCCAGGATTGCATACCAAAATCCATACACTGAGCTTAACGAAACGTGTGTTGTACTTCTTTTGCATAAATTCTCTAAAAAGAAAATGTATTCGATAAAAAGATAATAATAACGTTTTCTTTAAAATCAATCGGAAATTTTCGCTAAAATATTTATCAGCAGACAACGCATGAAGTTAGAAGAACATTTGAAAGCGTAAAAGCCAGATATTTTAGTTTTGCAAGAAGTGTTTAGTGACTGTCGAGCAAAAATACACGGTCATACGGAATAAGAACTTAAAAATGTGCTTGTCTCATTCTTACATATGTTCTGATAACATTTGGATAACATTTCTTACCGTTGGCATAATAAATTCAACATATTCGCTTTATGTTACATGTATTTAGACTTGCACTTATGAACGCCAGTAATAAAACTGTCATCTTCTTATTTCTGATCCTTCAAAACTTCATCTAAGAAATACTGTATTTATGAAATACTTCGTTCTAACATAAAAATATAATATTCGATTATATTATTTCATAAAACCTTAAAACGGAAAATATTAAAATTATAGCATGCTATTAAAATCAATATACTTATGAACCAATGCAAAACATATAAGAAATTAATAGTTATTTGGATATTTCTGCGCCATTCCATTCACTGGTTAGAAAATGAAAGAAACTAAAAATTATCCATTGTGTGGAAGTTTCGCCACAACAGTAGAGACCATTTACTCTGATTATTACAACATGAAGTACAAACTCAACACATGAAAACTAATCATTTCTACATATATACATACCATAACAGAAGACGGACATGTAGAAAAAACTTAAGATGACAAGCAAATTGACGGCCATTTTAGATATGAGGAAATTCAATGGATGAACAGGACGTAAATGGAAATATTTCTATTATTAAAAGACACAAAACCATCTTGTTAACTAAAGCTTAAACACCGTCTCGGTAGCTCAATCCGTAGAGCGCTTGCTCCGTGATCGGGAGATCATTGTTTCACCAATTAAACCTGCGAATTGCCTTATTGGACTAAAATTTTAGTAACAACTGTTCTTTTGCACAACACATGGTACATTGGAATGAATATTGCAGGACTTACGGATGGGACCATTGGCTAGTACAAGTCGAAATTGAGAACATTTCACTGATACACTTTAGATGATATTTAAATGAGTGAAGAATTCACGAAATTGCTGAAAACAACACTCAAGGAATCCATCAATTTACCTTGTCAATCGGTGATTGCAATAGTTTTTCTCTCCTTCTGCCTGTCTAATTGACTATCACGGGTTTTTTATCTACTTTCTTTTACTGGAAATAACTCTCTTTCGAGTTTCACAGCTATTACCAAAATTTACATTGATGGGAAATATAGCGATTTCTACATTGGTACAATATATTTTCTAAAAAAAAACTTTATTTAAAAACATTCTGGTCAACTAGATAAGGAATGATTTTTTTAGCATTTCTTTCTCATTATATTAATTAAAAAAAATAAAGCATTTTAGTACCTTTTTTGTATTCGTAAAATGGAACGGTTACTCAAAATCTTTAAAATGTGATATGAAGCATACTTATGAAGCATCGTTTAAATAAAGATTTTCTAGTGTTTAATTGTTCCTTCATGACAACACGGCTGAACGTTTTACACTATTTTATTATAAGCGAGAAAAGAGTATATATATTTCCCTTAAGTAAGAAATCTTTAATATCTGTGTATATTGAATTTGACATCTGATGGACAACACATTACAAGATCAGTGTAAATAAAACGTGTTGTAATTGAATCTGGAATTTATTTCACTCCTGCGACAGGATGTGTTTTATATTTTCACTCGTGCATAGCACTCGTGAAAATATAAAAAAAAAAATCCTGTTCCACTCGTGAAAATTCCATATTCAACTGCAAAATTTTTGAATTTTCTGTTTATTACATGTACTATAATGAAAAAGCTTAACGTCTGACTGGTCCGTGCGCATGTTCCTTCAATAAGAATTAACCCTTTCTGACTTGATTTATCATAAGAAACATTTCGAAAAACATTAGATTTATGTGCATATATTTATTTAAACAAAAACGAAATTGTCCACGAACTTATGGACAAACCTCGTATGTAACAATAAACTGATATCATGGAGAGTCATTTTGAGAAAGTAATTTAATAGTTTAATAATTTATAATTTAATAATACTTATGGTCAAATATGCAATTTATTACCATTTTTATTTTCTTCAATATGTTATGATTTACTTTCTTCTAAAATAATTCCGAGCGAACCCGCGATGCAAACCCTGGGTCCACTTCGGGTTCGCTCTGGTGTTAGGTTGTGTGCGGTCGGTACTGTACGTGGACATTTCAGAACTTGTTTTCTCATAATTTGTTTTGTTTAAAATTCCTTTGAGTGTATATTGTTTGCTCGATATCTTCATTTTTCATAAGAAAAACGTCCTCGGGCCTTCAAGTCGACATGTATAATGCATCAAATATGCAACAATCACTAAAGGACCGTTCACGCATAGTATGACGTTCATTTCTTGATCGGGCTACATTTTAGCAAGTATGGAGTACCGGGTACGATTCTCGCTCTCCAAACTAAAGGCACAATAATAGGTAGTACCAATACCTTTACCAAGGACCAGAAGCAAGTTAAGGTACAATTTAAACTCATGTCTTTCGAGTGAAAACTGAAAACATCAGAGATCACCTGTCACGGTACAGCTTGGCAAGAAAAATACAACCCTCTTCTGTTCAAAGGTCATGAGTACGAAACATAGAATTAAATCTGTAGCTCTTTATTGGTAGATGGTGACATCTTATATACCAATATATTGTTGTAGGTTAGAACTTTATATAATTACATAATACCTTACCAGTACAGGGTTCTATTTATTTTATTTCTGTTAAATACTAACACAATACATTCCATAAAAATATGTAATTAATATATGACATGAAAAAGGCTTTTGTTCAAGTGTCACATAGGTGGACAAACATGATAATTTGAAGAAAAATACAATATGGAAAAATGCAAAGTGAAAACTTTCATAGATTACCTTTAATTCTTTAATTTTATTCTAGCTCAAATTTATTGCATTCATTTTTATTTTATGAACAAGAGATCTACGATATTACTTCTTGGTTTCGAAACTGCACAATATGTCAAATTAATAGTAACTAATTATTTAGATATACACATACATGTTTTTTTCTGAATATATGTAGCACAGATGTACAGTTAAGTTTAGGAAAGCATAGTTGTTTATGTTCAAAGATGGAGTTGTTCATAAATTGACATATCTTGGATCGTTTCTGAGATCGACAGATAATCATTGTTCTTCTTTACACCACACTTATCACCAACTTCTGAAATGTCATCGTATGTCTTACTCTCGAAATCCTTATTGATTTCATTTTCATAAACATCTCCAGTGTTCTTTGACGTGTCCTTTTCGCTTATTATATTTCGTTGCAGGTCCTTCTGATTATCCTCTCTTCTAAATGCAACCGTTTTGTTGTTGTCTACAAAAGAAAAATAAAAGAATAATCCGTGGATTTATGAAAACAATATGTTAAACGGTATACATGAATTCAAGAGAATGAAGCGATTACAGATTAAAGTAAGTGATTGACGGGCATATTAGTATAACTAAACGGATAGAATGAATTTCGTTGAGATCAAAAGTAGTGACAAATATTATCAGGAATAATTAAATGAAACTAGAGCCGAGCTCGTTGCAAAGCAACGAGTAGGTCTTCCGTCGGAGCTGCGGACAGGGAGAAGTGACCTTGAGTCAAGGTCATGTCACGATCTAATGTTAAAGCAATATTTTAAGGGCAGATATCATCGTATATGTTCTACTACTTAAAAAGTGGATAGTAAAGTTATTTTTGCGACCTTGACCTTGACAAAATGACCTTGCGTCACACCATGACACATGGTGGTGATGTCAGAGCATATCCCATTTGTTTGCTACTGTGTATTGACAAATTCACACATGTTCTTTCAAACAATGCATCCAGCCAGAACATCTTATCCTAAATGACCTTGATTCAAGGTCATGACACACTCTACATGATTTAAGCTATACTCTTTTTTTCAATAGCCCTTGTCACAGCTAACATGTGTAAAACAGGTATGAGAGAGCTATACCCTTTCTCTATTTTAAGTTATGGTCAAATTATTATGTTATGTTTAAATGGAAAAACGAATCAAACGTCAAGGTCAAAGTTCATTATAAACTAGTACATACAGTCATGTAATTTTTGTGTAATATGAAAGTCATATCTCTTCTCATTCAAAAGTTATAATCAAAGCTAAAATTGTGAAAAGTAAGCCAAGCCTCAAGGTCACGTCAAAAGTCAGTGTATTTAGAAAAGTGTTGTCTCAGGTAATAAAAAGGGGTAAAATAAAAGCCCTTTTTCTTCTCGTTCAAAAGATATGACAGTTTTTCAAGTACATATGCATTATATGTACGTTGGGATTCAAGACGCGGAGACCTGTCCTTAATGAGAGCATATACACAACTGTATATAGTTATGAGGTACATGTAGGTGGTGTTGTAAAAGGATTAAATTCGCCTGATTCCACCTTAATTTTTTTTTAATTCTAATCTTTGCGCTGCTAGCGATTTTTATTGTTTAAACTGTCTTTTGGTCTGAAATATTGTTCATTTTCTGGGTATTCTGCGTATGCTCAAAGGCGGTCAGCACCACATGCATCTTACATGTATAAAATTAAATGTCCAGCCTTTCACTTTCACATAAATTTAGCTATATTGCCAGGTAA